>CAMPDV010003907.1:0-38143 GCA_946699065.1 Loxodes magnus
GTATATGCTGTGGCGATATCCAGTGATTCAGAGTTCATCGTATCGGGAAGTAGAGATAATACGGTGAGACTATGGGACGTCAAGACAGGTACCTGTAAGACCATGAGTGGTCACACTAATTCTGTATATGCTGTGGCTATATCCAGTGATTCAGAGTTCATCGTATCGGGAAGTGGAGATAAGACGGTGAGACTATGGGACGTCAAGACAGGTACCTGTAAGACCATGAGTGGTCACACTAATTCTGTATATGCTGTGGCGATATCCAGTGATTCAGAGTTCATCGTATCGGGAAGTAGAGATAATACGGTGAGACTATGGGACGTCAAGACAGGTACCTGTAAGACCATGAGTGGTCACACTAATTCTGTATATGCTGTGGCGATATCCAGTGATTCAGAGTTCATCGTATCGGGAAGTAGAGATAAGACGGTGAGACTATGGGACGTCAAGACAGGTACCTGTAAGACCATGAGTGGTCACACAGACTGAGTATATGCTGTGGCTATATCCAGTGATTCAGAGTTCATCGTATCGGGTAGTTATGATAATACGGTGAGACTATGGGACGTCAAGACAGGTACCTGTAAGACCATGAGTGGTCACACAGACTGAGTATATGCTGTGGCTATATCCAGTGATTCAGAGTTCATCGTATCGGGAAGTAGAGATAATACGGTGAAACTATGGGACTTCAAGACAGGTACCTGTAAGACCATGAGTGGTCACACTAATTCTGTATATGCTGTGGCTATATCCAGTGATTCAGAGTTCATCGTATCGGGAAGTAGAGATAAGACGGTGAGACTATGGGACGTCAAGACAGGTACCTGTAAGACCATGAGTGGTCACACAGACTGAGTATATGCTGTGGCTATATCCAGTGATTCAGAGTTCATCGTATCGGGAAGTAGAGATAATACGGTGAGACTATGGGACGTCAAGACAGGTACCTGTAAGACCATGAGTGGTCACACAGACTGAGTATATGCTGTGGCTATATCCAGTGATTCAGAGTTCATCGTATCGGGAAGTAGAGATAATACGGTGAGACTATGGGACGTCAAGACAGGTACCTGTAAGACCATGAGTGGTCACACTAGTTCTGTATATGCTGTGGCTATATCCAGTGATTCAGAGTTCATCGTATCGGGAAGTAGAGATAAGACGGTGAGACTTTGGGACGTCAAGACAGGTACCTGTAAGACCATGAGTGGTCACACAGACTGAGTATATGCTGTGGCTATATCCAGTGATTCAGAGTTCATCGTATCGGAAGTAGAGATAATACGGTGAGACTATGGGACGTCAAGACAGGTACCTGTAAGACCATGAGTGGTCACACTAGTTCTGTATATGCTGTGGCTATATCCAGTGATTCAGAGTTCATCGTATCGGGAAGTAGAGATAATACGGTGAGACTATGGGACGTCAAGACAGGTACCTGTAAGACCATGAGTGGTCACACTAATTCTGTATATGCTGTGGCTATATCCAGTGATTCAGAGTTCATCGTATCGGGAAGTGGAGATAAGACGGTGAGACTATGGGACGTCAAGACAGGTACCTGTAAGACCATGAGTGGTCACACTAGTTCTGTATATGCTGTGGCTATATCCAGTGATTCAGAGTTCATCGTATCGGGAAGTAGAGATAATACGGTGAGACTATGGGACGTCAAGACAGGTACCTGTAAGACCATGAGTGGTCACACTAATTCTGTATATGCTGTGGCTATATCCAGTGATTCAGAGTTCATCGTATCGGGAAGTCATGATAATACGGTGAGACTATGGGACGTCAAGACAGGTACCTGTAAGACCATGAGTGGTCACACTAATTCTGTATTATCTGTGGCTATATCCAGTGATTCAGAGTTCATCGTATCGGGAAGTCATGATAATACGGTGAGACTATGGGACGTCAAGACAGGTACCTGTAAGACCATGAGTGGTCACACTAATTCTGTATATGCTGTGGCTATATCCAGTGATTCAGAGTTCATCGTATCGGGAAGTAGAGATAAGACGGTGAGACTATGGGACGTCAAGACAGGTACCTGTAAGACCATGAGTGGTCACACTAATTCTGTATATGCTGTGGCGATATCCAGTGATTCAGAGTTCATCGTATCGGGAAGTAGAGATAATACGGTGAAACTATGGGACGTCAAGACAGGTACCTGTAAGACCATGAGTGGTCACACACATTATGTATCATCTGTGGCTATATCCAGTGATTCAGAGTTCATCGTATCGGGAAGTAGAGATAATACGGTGAGACTATGGGACGTCAAGACAGGTACCTGTAAGACCATGAGTGGTCACACTAATTCTGTATATGCTGTGGCTATATCCAGTGATTCAGAGTTCATCGTATCGGGAAGTGGAGATAAGACGGTGAGACTATGGGACGTCAAGACAGGTACCTGTAAGACCATGAGTGGTCACACAGACTGAGTATATGCTGTGGCTATATCCAGTGATTCAGAGTTCATCGTATCGGGTAGTTATGATAATACGGTGAGACTATGGGACGTCAAGACAGGTACCTGTAAGACCATGAGTGGTCACACAGACTGAGTATATGCTGTGGCTATATCCAGTGATTCAGAGTTCATCGTATCGGGTAGTTATGATAATACGGTGAGACTATGGGACGTCAAGACAGGTACCTGTAAGACCATGAGTGGTCACACTAGTTCTGTATATGCTGTGGCTATATCCAGTGATTCAGAGTTCATCGTATCGGGAAGTAGAGATAAGACGGTGAGACTATGGGACGTCAATACAGGTACCTGTAAGACCATGAGTGGTCACACAGACTGAGTATATGCTGTGGCTATATCCAGTGATTCAGAGTTCATCGTATCGGGAAGTAGAGATAATACGGTGAGACTATGGGACGTCAAGACAGGTACCTGTAAGACCATGAGTGGTCACACTAATTCTGTATATGCTGTGGCTATATCCAGTGATTCAGAGTTCATCGTATCGGGAAGTGGAGATAAGACGGTGAGACTATGGGACGTCAAGACAGGTACCTGTAAGACCATGAGTGGTCACACTAGTTCTGTATATGCTGTGGCTATATCCAGTGATTCAGAGTTCATCGTATCGGGAAGTAGAGATAAGACGGTGAGACTATGGGACGTCAAGACAGGTACCTGTAAGACCATGAGTGGTCACACAGACTGAGTATATGCTGTGGCTATATCCAGTGATTCAGAGTTCATCGTATCGGGTAGTTATGATAATACGGTGAGACTATGGGACGTCAAGACAGGTACCTGTAAGACCATGAGTGGTCACACAGACTGAGTATATGCTGTGGCTATATCCAGTGATTCAGAGTTCATCGTATCGGGAAGTAGAGATAATACGGTGAGACTATGGGACGTCAAGACAGGTACCTGTAAGACCATGAGTGGTCACACAGACTGAGTATATGCTGTGGCTATATCCAGTGATTCAGAGTTCATCGTATCGGGAAGTAGAGATAATACGGTGAGACTATGGGACGTCAAGACAGGTACCTGTAAGACCATGAGTGGTCACACTAATTCTGTATATGCTGTGGCTATATCCAGTGATTCAGAGTTCATCGTATCGGGAAGTAGAGATAATACGGTGAGACTATGGGACGTCAAGACAGGTACCTGTAAGACCATGAGTGGTCACACAGACTGAGTATATGCTGTGGCTATATCCAGTGATTCAGAGTTCATCGTATCGGGAAGTAGAGATAATACGGTGAGACTATGGGACGTCAAGACAGGTACCTGTAAGACCATGAGTGGTCACACTAATTCTGTATATGCTGTGGCTATATCCAGTGATTCAGAGTTCATCGTATCGGGAAGTAGAGATAAGACGGTGAGACTATGGGACGTCAAGACAGGTACCTGTAAGACCATGAGTGGTCACACAGACTGAGTATATGCTGTGGCTATATCCAGTGATTCAGAGTTCATCGTATCGGGAAGTGGAGATAAGACGGTGAGACTATGGGACGTCAAGACAGGTACCTGTAAGACCATGAGTGGTCACACTAATTCTGTATATGCTGTGGCTATATCCAGTGATTCAGAGTTCATCGTATCGGGAAGTAGAGATAAGACGGTGAGACTATGGGACGTCAAGACAGGTACCTGTAAGACCATGAGTGGTCACACAGACTGAGTATATGCTGTGGCTATATCCAGTGATTCAGAGTTCATCGTATCGGGAAGTGGAGATAAGACGGTGAGACTATGGGACGTCAAGACAGGTACCTGTAAGACCATGAGTGGTCACACTAATTCTGTATATGCTGTGGCTATATCCAGTGATTCAGAGTTCATCGTATCGGGAAGTAGAGATAATACGGTGAGACTATGGGACGTCAAGACAGGTACCTGTAAGACCATGAGTGGTCACACTAATTCTGTATATGCTGTGGCTATATCCAGTGATTCAGAGTTCATCGTATCGGGAAGTAGAGATAAGACGGTGAGACTATGGGACGTCAAGACAGGTACCTGTAAGACCATGAGTGGTCACACAGACTGAGTATATGCTGTGGCTATATCCAGTGATTCAGAGTTCATCGTATCGGGAAGTGGAGATAAGACGGTGAGACTATGGGACGTCAAGACAGGTACCTGTAAGACCATGAGTGGTCACACTAATTCTGTATATGCTGTGGCTATATCCAGTGATTCAGAGTTCATCGTATCGGGAAGTAGAGATAAGACGGTGAGACTATGGGACGTCAAGACAGGTACCTGTAAGACCATGAGTGGTCACACTAATTCTGTATATGCTGTGGCTATATCCAGTGATTCAGAGTTCATCGTATCGGGAAGTGGAGATAAGACGGTGAGACTATGGGACGTCAAGACAGGTACCTGTAAGACCATGAGTGGTCACACAGACTGAGTATATGCTGTGGCTATATCCAGTGATTCAGAGTTCATCGTATCGGGTAGTTATGATAATACGGTGAGACTATGGGACGTCAAGACAGGTACCTGTAAGACCATGAGTGGTCACACTAATTCTGTATATGCTGTGGCTATATCCAGTGATTCAGAGTTCATCGTATCGGGAAGTAGAGATAATACGGTGAGACTATGGGACGTCAAGACAGGTACCTGTAAGACCATGAGTGGTCACACAGACTGAGTATATGCTGTGGCTATATCCAGTGATTCAGAGTTCATCGTATCGGGAAGTGGAGATAAGACGGTGAGACTATGGGACGTCAAGACAGGTACCTGTAAGACCATGAGTGGTCACACAGACTGAGTATATGCTGTGGCTATATCCAGTGATTCAGAGTTCATCGTATCGGGAAGTAGAGATAATACGGTGAGACTATGGGACGTCAAGACAGGTACCTGTAAGACCATGAGTGGTCACACTAATTCTGTATATGCTGTGGCTATATCCAGTGATTCAGAGTTCATCGTATCGGGAAGTAGAGATAATACGGTGAGACTATGGGACGTCAAGACAGGTACCTGTAAGACCATGAGTGGTCACACAGACTGAGTATATGCTGTGGCTATATCCAGTGATTCAGAGTTCATCGTATCGGGAAGTGGAGATAAGACGGTGAGACTATGGGACGTCAAGACAGGTACCTGTAAGACCATGAGTGGTCACACAGACTGAGTATATGCTGTGGCTATATCCAGTGATTCAGAGTTCATCGTATCGGGTAGTTATGATAATACGGTGAGACTATGGGACGTCAAGACAGGTACCTGTAAGACCATGAGTGGTCACACTAATTCTGTATATGCTGTGGCTATATCCAGTGATTCAGAGTTCATCGTATCGGGAAGTAGAGATAATACGGTGAGACTATGGGACGTCAAGACAGGTACCTGTAAGACCATGAGTGGTCACACAGACTGAGTATATGCTGTGGCTATATCCAGTGATTCAGAGTTCATCGTATCGGGAAGTGGAGATAAGACGGTGAGACTATGGGACGTCAAGACAGGTACCTGTAAGACCATGAGTGGTCACACAGACTGAGTATATGCTGTGGCTATATCCAGTGATTCAGAGTTCATCGTATCGGGAAGTAGAGATAATACGGTGAGACTATGGGACGTCAAGACAGGTACCTGTAAGACCATGAGTGGTCACACTAATTCTGTATATGCTGTGGCTATATCCAGTGATTCAGAGTTCATCGTATCGGGAAGTAGAGATAATACGGTGAGACTATGGGACGTCAAGACAGGTACCTGTAAGACCATGAGTGGTCACACAGACTGAGTATATGCTGTGGCTATATCCAGTGATTCAGAGTTCATCGTATCGGGAAGTGGAGATAAGACGGTGAGACTATGGGACGTCAAGACAGGTACCTGTAAGACCATGAGTGGTCACACAGACTGAGTATATGCTGTGGCTATATCCAGTGATTCAGAGTTCATCGTATCGGGAAGTAGAGATAATACGGTGAGACTATGGGACGTCAAGACAGGTACCTGTAAGACCATGAGTGGTCACACTAATTCTGTATATGCTGTGGCTATATCCAGTGATTCAGAGTTCATCGTATCGGGAAGTAGAGATAATACGGTGAGACTATGGGACGTCAAGACAGGTACCTGTAAGACCATGAGTGGTCACACAGACTGAGTATATGCTGTGGCTATATCCAGTGA
Organism: Loxodes magnus; assembly: GCA_946699065.1. Lineage (NCBI taxonomy): Eukaryota > Ciliophora > Karyorelictea > Loxodida > Loxodidae > Loxodes > Loxodes magnus. The sequence goes on from CAMPDV010003907.1 coordinate 6,668, forward strand.
TTCAGAGTTCATCGTATCGGGAAGTGGAGATAAGACGGTGAGACTATGGGACGTCAAGACAGGTACCTGTAAGACCATGAGTGGTCACACTAATTCTGTATATGCTGTGGCTATATCCAGTGATTCAGAGTTCATCGTATCGGGAAGTAGAGATAATACGGTGAGACTATGGGACGTCAAGACAGGTACCTGTAAGACCATGAGTGGTCACACTAATTCTGTATATGCTGTGGCTATATCCAGTGATTCAGAGTTCATCGTATCGGGAAGTAGAGATAAGACGGTGAGACTATGGGACGTCAAGACAGGTACCTGTAAGACCATGAGTGGTCACACAGACTGAGTATATGCTGTGGCTATATCCAGTGATTCAGAGTTCATCGTATCGGGAAGTGGAGATAAGACGGTGAGACTATGGGACGTCAAGACAGGTACCTGTAAGACCATGAGTGGTCACACAGACTGAGTATATGCTGTGGCTATATCCAGTGATTCAGAGTTCATCGTATCGGGAAGTGGAGATAAGACGGTGAGACTATGGGACGTCAAGACAGGTACCTGTAAGACCATGAGTGGTCACACAGACTGAGTATATGCTGTGGCTATATCCAGTGATTCAGAGTTCATCGTATCGGGTAGTTATGATAATACGGTGAGACTATGGGACGTCAAGACAGGTACCTGTAAGACCATGAGTGGTCACACAGACTGAGTATATGCTGTGGCTATATCCAGTGATTCAGAGTTCATCGTATCGGGAAGTAGAGATAATACGGTGAAACTATGGGACTTCAAGACAGGTACCTGTAAGACCATGAGTGGTCACACTAATTCTGTATATGCTGTGGCTATATCCAGTGATTCAGAGTTCATCGTATCGGGAAGTGGAGATAAGACGGTGAGACTATGGGACGTCAAGACAGGTACCTGTAAGACCATGAGTGGTCACACAGACTGAGTATATGCTGTGGCTATATCCAGTGATTCAGAGTTCATCGTATCGGGAAGTAGAGATAATACGGTGAGACTATGGGACGTCAAGACAGGTACCTGTAAGACCATGAGTGGTCACACAGACTGAGTATATGCTGTGGCTATATCCAGTGATTCAGAGTTCATCGTATCGGGAAGTAGAGATAATACGGTGAGACTATGGGACGTCAAGACAGGTACCTGTAAGACCATGAGTGGTCACACAGACTGAGTATATGCTGTGGCTATATCCAGTGATTCAGAGTTCATCGTATCGGGAAGTAGAGATAATACGGTGAAACTATGGGACGTCAAGACAGGTACCTGTAAGACCATGAGTGGTCACACTAATTCTGTATATGCTGTGGCTATATCCAGTGATTCAGAGTTCATCGTATCGGGAAGTAGAGATAAGACGGTGAGACTATGGGACGTCAAGACAGGTACCTGTAAGACCATGAGTGGTCACACAGACTGAGTATATGCTGTGGCTATATCCAGTGATTCAGAGTTCATCGTATCGGGAAGTAGAGATAATACGGTGAAACTATGGGACGTCAAGACAGGTACCTGTAAGACCATGAGTGGTCACACTAATTATGTATTATCTGTGGCTATATCCAGTGATTCAGAGTTCATCGTATCGGGAAGTGGAGTTAAGACGGTGAGACTATGGGACGTCAAGACAGGTACCTGTAAGACCATGAGTGGTCACACTAATTCTGTATATGCTGTGGCTATATCCAGTGATTCAGAGTTCATCGTATCGGGAAGTAGAGATAATACGGTGAGACTATGGGACGTCAAGACAGGTACCTGTAAGACCATGAGTGGTCACACAGACTGAGTATATGCTGTGGCTATATCCAGTGATTCAGAGTTCATCGTATCGGGAAGTGGAGATAAGACGGTGAGACTATGGGACGTCAAGACAGGTACCTGTAAGACCATGAGTGGTCACACTAATTCTGTATATGCTGTGGCTATATCCAGTGATTCAGAGTTCATCGTATCGGGAAGTAGAGATAATACGGTGAGACTATGGGACGTCAAGACAGGTACCTGTAAGACCATGAGTGGTCACACTAATTCTGTATATGCTGTGGCTATATCCAGTGATTCAGAGTTCATCGTATCGGGAAGTAGAGATAAGACGGTGAGACTATGGGACGTCAAGACAGGTACCTGTAAGACCATGAGTGGTCACACAGACTGAGTATATGCTGTGGCTATATCCAGTGATTCAGAGTTCATCGTATCGGGAAGTGGAGATAAGACGGTGAGACTATGGGACGTCAAGACAGGTACCTGTAAGACCATGAGTGGTCACACAGACTGAGTATATGCTGTGGCTATATCCAGTGATTCAGAGTTCATCGTATCGGGAAGTGGAGATAAGACGGTGAGACTATGGGACGTCAAGACAGGTACCTGTAAGACCATGAGTGGTCACACAGACTGAGTATATGCTGTGGCTATATCCAGTGATTCAGAGTTCATCGTATCGGGTAGTTATGATAATACGGTGAGACTATGGGACGTCAAGACAGGTACCTGTAAGACCATGAGTGGTCACACAGACTGAGTATATGCTGTGGCTATATCCAGTGATTCAGAGTTCATCGTATCGGGAAGTAGAGATAATACGGTGAAACTATGGGACTTCAAGACAGGTACCTGTAAGACCATGAGTGGTCACACTAATTCTGTATATGCTGTGGCTATATCCAGTGATTCAGAGTTCATCGTATCGGGAAGTGGAGATAAGACGGTGAGACTATGGGACGTCAAGACAGGTACCTGTAAGACCATGAGTGGTCACACAGACTGAGTATATGCTGTGGCTATATCCAGTGATTCAGAGTTCATCGTATCGGGAAGTAGAGATAATACGGTGAGACTATGGGACGTCAAGACAGGTACCTGTAAGACCATGAGTGGTCACACAGACTGAGTATATGCTGTGGCTATATCCAGTGATTCAGAGTTCATCGTATCGGGAAGTAGAGATAATACGGTGAGACTATGGGACGTCAAGACAGGTACCTGTAAGACCATGAGTGGTCACACAGACTGAGTATATGCTGTGGCTATATCCAGTGATTCAGAGTTCATCGTATCGGGAAGTAGAGATAATACGGTGAAACTATGGGACGTCAAGACAGGTACCTGTAAGACCATGAGTGGTCACACTAATTCTGTATATGCTGTGGCTATATCCAGTGATTCAGAGTTCATCGTATCGGGAAGTAGAGATAAGACGGTGAGACTATGGGACGTCAAGACAGGTACCTGTAAGACCATGAGTGGTCACACAGACTGAGTATATGCTGTGGCTATATCCAGTGATTCAGAGTTCATCGTATCGGGAAGTAGAGATAATACGGTGAAACTATGGGACGTCAAGACAGGTACCTGTAAGACCATGAGTGGTCACACAGACTGAGTATATGCTGTGGCTATATCCAGTGATTCAGAGTTCATCGTATCGGGAAGTGGAGTTAAGACGGTGAGACTATGGGACGTCAAGACAGGTACCTGTAAGACCATGAGTGGTCACACTAATTCTGTATATGCTGTGGCTATATCCAGTGATTCAGAGTTCATCGTATCGGGAAGTGGAGTTAAGACGGTGAGACTATGGGACGTCAAGACAGGTACCTGTAAGACCATGAGTGGTCACACAGACTGAGTATATGCTGTGGCTATATCCAGTGATTCAGAGTTCATCGTATCGGGAAGTGGAGATAAGACGGTGAGACTATGGGACGTCAAGACAGGTACCTGTAAGACCATGAGTGGTCACACTAATTCTGTATATGCTGTGGCTATATCCAGTGATTCAGAGTTCATCGTATCGGGAAGTAGAGATAAGACGGTGAGACTATGGGACGTCAAGACAGGTACCTGTAAGACCATGAGTGGTCACACAGACTGAGTATATGCTGTGGCTATATCCAGTGATTCAGAGTTCATCGTATCGGGAAGTGGAGATAAGACGGTGAGACTATGGGACGTCAAGACAGGTACCTGTAAGACCATGAGTGGTCACACTAATTCTGTATATGCTGTGGCTATATCCAGTGATTCAGAGTTCATCGTATCGGGAAGTAGAGATAAGACGGTGAGACTATGGGACGTCAAGACAGGTACCTGTAAGACCATGAGTGGTCACACAGACTGAGTATATGCTGTGGCTATATCCAGTGATTCAGAGTTCATCGTATCGGGAAGTGGAGATAAGACGGTGAGACTATGGGACGTCAAGACAGGTACCTGTAAGACCATGAGTGGTCACACAGACTGAGTATATGCTGTGGCTATATCCAGTGATTCAGAGTTCATCGTATCGGGTAGTTATGATAATACGGTGAGACTATGGGACGTCAAGACAGGTACCTGTAAGACCATGAGTGGTCACACAGACTGAGTATATGCTGTGGCTATATCCAGTGATTCAGAGTTCATCGTATCGGGAAGTAGAGATAATACGGTGAAACTATGGGACTTCAAGACAGGTACCTGTAAGACCATGAGTGGTCACACTAATTCTGTATATGCTGTGGCTATATCCAGTGATTCAGAGTTCATCGTATCGGGAAGTGGAGATAAGACGGTGAGACTATGGGACGTCAAGACAGGTACCTGTAAGACCATGAGTGGTCACACAGACTGAGTATATGCTGTGGCTATATCCAGTGATTCAGAGTTCATCGTATCGGGAAGTAGAGATAATACGGTGAGACTATGGGACGTCAAGACAGGTACCTGTAAGACCATGAGTGGTCACACAGACTGAGTATATGCTGTGGCTATATCCAGTGATTCAGAGTTCATCGTATCGGGAAGTAGAGATAATACGGTGAGACTATGGGACGTCAAGACAGGTACCTGTAAGACCATGAGTGGTCACACAGACTGAGTATATGCTGTGGCTATATCCAGTGATTCAGAGTTCATCGTATCGGGAAGTAGAGATAATACGGTGAAACTATGGGACGTCAAGACAGGTACCTGTAAGACCATGAGTGGTCACACTAATTCTGTATATGCTGTGGCTATATCCAGTGATTCAGAGTTCATCGTATCGGGAAGTAGAGATAAGACGGTGAGACTATGGGACGTCAAGACAGGTACCTGTAAGACCATGAGTGGTCACACAGACTGAGTATATGCTGTGGCTATATCCAGTGATTCAGAGTTCATCGTATCGGGAAGTAGAGATAATACGGTGAAACTATGGGACGTCAAGACAGGTACCTGTAAGACCATGAGTGGTCACACTAATTATGTATTATCTGTGGCTATATCCAGTGATTCAGAGTTCATCGTATCGGGAAGTGGAGTTAAGACGGTGAGACTATGGGACGTCAAGACAGGTACCTGTAAGACCATGAGTGGTCACACTAATTCTGTATATGCTGTGGCTATATCCAGTGATTCAGAGTTCATCGTATCGGGAAGTGGAGTTAAGACGGTGAGACTATGGGACGTCAAGACAGGTACCTGTAAGACCATGAGTGGTCACACAGACTGAGTATATGCTGTGGCTATATCCAGTGATTCAGAGTTCATCGTATCGGGAAGTGGAGATAAGACGGTGAGACTATGGGACGTCAAGACAGGTACCTGTAAGACCATGAGTGGTCACACTAATTCTGTATATGCTGTGGCTATATCCAGTGATTCAGAGTTCATCGTATCGGGAAGTAGAGATAAGACGGTGAGACTATGGGACGTCAAGACAGGTACCTGTAAGACCATGAGTGGTCACACAGACTGAGTATATGCTGTGGCTATATCCAGTGATTCAGAGTTCATCGTATCGGGAAGTGGAGATAAGACGGTGAGACTATGGGACGTCAAGACAGGTACCTGTAAGACCATGAGTGGTCACACTAATTCTGTATATGCTGTGGCTATATCCAGTGATTCAGAGTTCATCGTATCGGGAAGTAGAGATAAGACGGTGAGACTATGGGACGTCAAGACAGGTACCTGTAAGACCATGAGTGGTCACACAGACTGAGTATATGCTGTGGCTATATCCAGTGATTCAGAGTTCATCGTATCGGGAAGTGGAGATAAGACGGTGAGACTATGGGACGTCAAGACAGGTACCTGTAAGACCATGAGTGGTCACACAGACTGAGTATATGCTGTGGCTATATCCAGTGATTCAGAGTTCATCGTATCGGGAAGTGGAGATAAGACGGTGAGACTATGGGACGTCAAGACAGGTACCTGTAAGACCATGAGTGGTCACACAGACTGAGTATATGCTGTGGCTATATCCAGTGATTCAGAGTTCATCGTATCGGGAAGTTATGATTAGACGGTGAAACTATGGGACGTCAAGACAGGTACCTGTAAGACCATGAGTGGTCACACAGACTGAGTATATGCTGTGGCTATATCCAGTGATTCAGAGTTCATCGTATCGGGAAGTAGAGATAAGACGGTGAGACTATGGGACGTCAAGACAGGTACCTGTAAGACCATGAGTGGTCACACAGACTGAGTATATGCTGTGGCTATATCCAGTGATTCAGAGTTCATCGTATCGGGAAGTAGAGATAATACGGTGAGACTATGGGACGTCAAGACAGGTACCTGTAAGACCATGAGTGGTCACACAGACTGAGTATATGCTGTGGCTATATCCAGTGATTCAGAGTTCATCGTATCGGGTAGTTATGATAATACGGTGAGACTATGGGACGTCAAGACAGGTACCTGTAAGACCATGAGTGGTCACACTAATTCTGTATATGCTGTGGCTATATCCAGTGATTCAGAGTTCATCGTATCGGGAAGTAGAGATAATACGGTGAGACTATGGGACGTCAAGACAGGTACCTGTAAGACCATGAGTGGTCACACTAATTCTGTATATGCTGTGGCTATATCCAGTGATTCAGAGTTCATCGTATCGGGAAGTCATGATAATACGGTGAGACTATGGGACGTCAAGACAGGTACCTGTAAGACCATGAGTGGTCACACAGACTGAGTATATGCTGTGGCTATATCCAGTGATTCAGAGTTCATCGTATCGGGAAGTAGAGATAAGACGGTGAGACTATGGGACGTCAAGACAGGTACCTGTAAGACCATGAGTGGTCACACAGACTGAGTATATGCTGTGGCTATATCCAGTGATTCAGAGTTCATCGTATCGGGAAGTCATGATAATACGGTGAGACTATGGGACGTCAAGACAGGTACCTGTAAGACCATGAGTGGTCACACTAATTCTGTATATGCTGTGGCTATATCCAGTGATTCAGAGTTCATCGTATCGGGAAGTAGAGATAAGACGGTGAGACTATGGGACGTCAAGACAGGTACCTGTAAGACCATGAGTGGTCACACAGACTGAGTATATGCTGTGGCTATATCCAGTGATTCAGAGTTCATCGTATCGGGAAGTAGAGATAATACGGTGAGACTATGGGACGTCAAGACAGGTACCTGTAAGACCATGAGTGGTCACACAGACTGAGTATATGCTGTGGCTATATCCAGTGATTCAGAGTTCATCGTATCGGGAAGTAGAGATAATACGGTGAGACTATGGGACGTCAAGACAGGTACCTGTAAGACCATGAGTGGTCACACAGACTGAGTATATGCTGTGGCTATATCCAGTGATTCAGAGTTCATCGTATCGGGTAGTTATGATAATACGGTGAGACTATGGGACGTCAAGACAGGTACCTGTAAGACCATGAGTGGTCACACTAGTTCTGTATATGCTGTGGCTATATCCAGTGATTCAGAGTTCATCGTATCGGGAAGTAGAGATAAGACGGTGAGACTTTGGGACGTCAAGACAGGTACCTGTAAGACCATGAGTGGTCACACAGACTGAGTATATGCTGTGGCTATATCCAGTGATTCAGAGTTCATCGTATCGGGTAGTTATGATAATACGGTGAGACTATGGGACGTCAAGACAGGTACCTGTAAGACCATGAGTGGTCACACTAATTCTGTATATGCTGTGGCTATATCCAGTGATTCAGAGTTCATCGTATCGGGAAGTAGAGATAATACGGTGAGACTATGGGACGTCAAGACAGGTACCTGTAAGACCATGAGTGGTCACACTAATTCTGTATATGCTGTGGCTATATCCAGTGATTCAGAGTTCATCGTATCGGGTAGTTATGATAATACGGTGAGACTATGGGACGTCAAGACAGGTACCTGTAAGACCATGAGTGGTCACACTAATTCTGTATATGCTGTGGCTATATCCAGTGATTCAGAGTTCATCGTATCGGGAAGTAGAGATAATACGGTGAGACTATGGGACGTCAAGACAGGTACCTGTAAGACCATGAGTGGTCACACTAATTCTGTATATGCTGTGGCTATATCCAGTGATTCAGAGTTCATCGTATCGGGAAGTCATGATAATACGGTGAGACTATGGGACGTCAAGACAGGTACCTGTAAGACCATGAGTGGTCACACTAATTCTGTATATGCTGTGGCTATATCCAGTGATTCAGAGTTCATCGTATCGGGAAGTAGAGATAAGACGGTGAGACTATGGGACGTCAAGACAGGTACCTGTAAGACCATGAGTGGTCACACTAGTTCTGTATATGCTGTGGCTATATCCAGTGATTCAGAGTTCATCGTATCGGGAAGTCATGATAATACGGTGAGACTATGGGACGTCAAGACAGGTACCTGTAAGACCATGAGTGGTCACACAGACTGAGTATATGCTGTGGCTATATCCAGTGATTCAGAGTTCATCGTATCGGGTAGTTATGATAATACGGTGAGACTATGGGACGTCAAGACAGGTACCTGTAAGACCATGAGTGGTCACACAGACTGAGTATATGCTGTGGCTATATCCAGTGATTCAGAGTTCATCGTATCGGGAAGTAGAGATAATACGGTGAGACTATGGGACGTCAAGACAGGTACCTGTAAGACCATGAGTGGTCACACAGACTGAGTATATGCTGTGGCTATATCCAGTGATTCAGAGTTCATCGTATCGGGAAGTGGAGATAAGACGGTGAGACTATGGGACGTCAAGACAGGTACCTGTAAGACCATGAGTGGTCACACAGACTGAGTATATGCTGTGGCTATATCCAGTGATTCAGAGTTCATCGTATCGGGAAGTGGAGATAAGACGGTGAGACTATGGGACGTCAAGACAGGTACCTGTAAGACCATGAGTGGTCACACTAATTCTGTATATGCTGTGGCTATATCCAGTGATTCAGAGTTCATCGTATCGGGAAGTAGAGATAAGACGGTGAGACTATGGGACGTCAAGACAGGTACCTGTAAGACCATGAGTGGTCACACAGACTGAGTATATGCTGTGGCTATATCCAGTGATTCAGAGTTCATCGTATCGGGAAGTCATGATAATACGGTGAGACTATGGGACGTCAAGACAGGTACCTGTAAGACCATGAGTGGTCACACTAATTCTGTATATGCTGTGGCTATATCCAGTGATTCAGAGTTCATCGTATCGGGAAGTAGAGATAAGACGGTGAGACTATGGGACGTCAAGACAGGTACCTGTAAGACCATGAGTGGTCACACAGACTGAGTATATGCTGTGGCTATATCCAGTGATTCAGAGTTCATCGTATCGGGAAGTGGAGATAAGACGGTGAGACTATGGGACGTCAAGACAGGTACCTGTAAGACCATGAGTGGTCACACAGACTGAGTATATGCTGTGGCTATATCCAGTGATTCAGAGTTCATCGTATCGGGAAGTAGAGATAATACGGTGAGACTATGGGACGTCAAGACAGGTACCTGTAAGACCATGAGTGGTCACACTAATTCTGTATATGCTGTGGCTATATCCAGTGATTCAGAGTTCATCGTATCGGGAAGTAGAGATAAGACGGTGAGACTATGGGACGTCAAGACAGGTACCTGTAAGACCATGAGTGGTCACACAGACTGAGTATATGCTGTGGCTATATCCAGTGATTCAGAGTTCATCGTATCGGGAAGTAGAGATAAGACGGTGAGACTATGGGACGTCAAGACAGGTACCTGTAAGACCATGAGTGGTCACACAGACTGAGTATATGCTGTGGCTATATCCAGTGATTCAGAGTTCATCGTATCGGGAAGTAGAGATAAGACGGTGAGACTATGGGACGTCAAGACAGGTACCTGTAAGACCATGAGTGGTCACACAGACTGAGTATATGCTGTGGCTATATCCAGTGATTCAGAGTTCATCGTATCGGGAAGTAGAGATAATACGGTGAGACTATGGGACGTCAAGACAGGTACCTGTAAGACCATGAGTGGTCACACTAATTCTGTATATGCTGTGGCTATATCCAGTGATTCAGAGTTCATCGTATCGGGAAGTCATGATAATACGGTGAGACTATGGGACGTCAAGACAGGTACCTGTAAGACCATGAGTGGTCACACAGACTGAGTATATGCTGTGGCTATATCCAGTGATTCAGAGTTCATCGTATCGGGAAGTAGAGATAAGACGGTGAGACTATGGGACGTCAAGACAGGTACCTGTAAGACCATGAGTGGTCACACAGACTGAGTATATGCTGTGGCTATATCCAGTGATTCAGAGTTCATCGTATCGGGAAGTAGAGATAATACGGTGAGACTATGGGACGTCAAGACAGGTACCTGTAAGACCATGAGTGGTCACACTAATTCTGTATATGCTGTGGCTATATCCAGTGATTCAGAGTTCATCGTATCGGGAAGTCATGATAATACGGTGAGACTATGGGACGTCAAGACAGGTACCTGTAAGACCATGAGTGGTCACACTAATTCTGTATATGCTGTGGCTATATCCAGTGATTCAGAGTTCATCGTATCGGGAAGTAGAGATAAGACGGTGAGACTATGGGACGTCAAGACAGGTACCTGTAAGACCATGAGTGGTCACACTAGTTCTGTATATGCTGTGGCTATATCCAGTGATTCAGAGTTCATCGTATCGGGAAGTCATGATAATACGGTGAGACTATGGGACGTCAAGACAGGTACCTGTAAGACCATGAGTGGTCACACAGACTGAGTATATGCTGTGGCTATATCCAGTGATTCAGAGTTCATCGTATCGGGTAGTTATGATAATACGGTGAGACTATGGGACGTCAAGACAGGTACCTGTAAGACCATGAGTGGTCACACAGACTGAGTATATGCTGTGGCTATATCCAGTGATTCAGAGTTCATCGTATCGGGAAGTAGAGATAATACGGTGAGACTATGGGACGTCAAGACAGGTACCTGTAAGACCATGAGTGGTCACACAGACTGAGTATATGCTGTGGCTATATCCAGTGATTCAGAGTTCATCGTATCGGGAAGTGGAGATAAGACGGTGAGACTATGGGACGTCAAGACAGGTACCTGTAAGACCATGAGTGGTCACACAGACTGAGTATATGCTGTGGCTATATCCAGTGATTCAGAGTTCATCGTATCGGGAAGTAGAGATAATACGGTGAGACTATGGGACGTCAAGACAGGTACCTGTAAGACCATGAGTGGTCACACTAATTCTGTATATGCTGTGGCTATATCCAGTGATTCAGAGTTCATCGTATCGGGTAGTTATGATAATACGGTGAGACTATGGGACGTCAAGACAGGTACCTGTAAGACCATGAGTGGTCACACTAATTCTGTATATGCTGTGGCTATATCCAGTGATTCAGAGTTCATCGTATCGGGAAGTAGAGATAATACGGTGAGACTATGGGACGTCAAGACAGGTACCTGTAAGACCATGAGTGGTCACACTAATTCTGTATATGCTGTGGCTATATCCAGTGATTCAGAGTTCATCGTATCGGGAAGTCATGATAATACGGTGAGACTATGGGACGTCAAGACAGGTACCTGTAAGACCATGAGTGGTCACACTAATTCTGTATATGCTGTGGCTATATCCAGTGATTCAGAGTTCATCGTATCGGGAAGTAGAGATAAGACGGTGAGACTATGGGACGTCAAGACAGGTACCTGTAAGACCATGAGTGGTCACACTAGTTCTGTATATGCTGTGGCTATATCCAGTGATTCAGAGTTCATCGTATCGGGAAGTCATGATAATACGGTGAGACTATGGGACGTCAAGACAGGTACCTGTAAGACCATGAGTGGTCACACAGACTGAGTATATGCTGTGGCTATATCCAGTGATTCAGAGTTCATCGTATCGGGTAGTTATGATAATACGGTGAGACTATGGGACGTCAAGACAGGTACCTGTAAGACCATGAGTGGTCACACAGACTGAGTATATGCTGTGGCTATATCCAGTGATTCAGAGTTCATCGTATCGGGAAGTAGAGATAATACGGTGAGACTATGGGACGTCAAGACAGGTACCTGTAAGACCATGAGTGGTCACACAGACTGAGTATATGCTGTGGCTATATCCAGTGATTCAGAGTTCATCGTATCGGGAAGTGGAGATAAGACGGTGAGACTATGGGACGTCAAGACAGGTACCTGTAAGACCATGAGTGGTCACACTAATTCTGTATATGCTGTGGCTATATCCAGTGATTCAGAGTTCATCGTATCGGGAAGTAGAGATAATACGGTGAGACTATGGGACGTCAAGACAGGTACCTGTAAGACCATGAGTGGTCACACTAATTCTGTATATGCTGTGGCTATATCCAGTGATTCAGAGTTCATCGTATCGGGAAGTAGAGATAAGACGGTGAGACTATGGGACGTCAAGACAGGTACCTGTAAGACCATGAGTGGTCACACAGACTGAGTATATGCTGTGGCTATATCCAGTGATTCAGAGTTCATCGTATCGGGAAGTGGAGATAAGACGGTGAGACTATGGGACGTCAAGACAGGTACCTGTAAGACCATGAGTGGTCACACTAATTCTGTATATGCTGTGGCTATATCCAGTGATTCAGAGTTCATCGTATCGGGAAGTAGAGATAATACGGTGAGACTATGGGACGTCAAGACAGGTACCTGTAAGACCATGAGTGGTCACACTAATTCTGTATATGCTGTGGCTATATCCAGTGATTCAGAGTTCATCGTATCGGGAAGTAGAGATAAGACGGTGAGACTATGGGACGTCAAGACAGGTACCTGTAAGACCATGAGTGGTCACACAGACTGAGTATATGCTGTGGCTATATCCAGTGATTCAGAGTTCATCGTATCGGGAAGTAGAGATAAGACGGTGAGACTATGGGACGTCAAGACAGGTACCTGTAAGACCATGAGTGGTCACACTAATTCTGTATATGCTGTGGCTATATCCAGTGATTCAGAGTTCATCGTATCGGGAAGTCATGATAATACGGTGAGACTATGGGACGTCAAGACAGGTACCTGTAAGACCATGAGTGGTCACACAGACTGAGTATATGCTGTGGCTATATCCAGTGATTCAGAGTTCATCGTATCGGGAAGTAGAGATAAGACGGTGAGACTATGGGACGTCAAGACAGGTACCTGTAAGACCATGAGTGGTCACACAGACTGAGTATATGCTGTGGCTATATCCAGTGATTCAGAGTTCATCGTATCGGGAAGTCATGATAATACGGTGAGACTATGGGACGTCAAGACAGGTACCTGTAAGACCATGAGTGGTCACACAGACTGAGTATATGCTGTGGCTATATCCAGTGATTCAGAGTTCATCGTATCGGGTAGTTATGATAATACGGTGAGACTATGGGACGTCAAGACAGGTACCTGTAAGACCATGAGTGGTCACACTAGTTCTGTATATGCTGTGGCTATATCCAGTGATTCAGAGTTCATCGTATCGGGAAGTAGAGATAAGACGGTGAGACTTTGGGACGTCAAGACAGGTACCTGTAAGACCATGAGTGGTCACACAGACTGAGTATATGCTGTGGCTATATCCAGTGATTCAGAGTTCATCGTATCGGGTAGTTATGATAATACGGTGAGACTATGGGACGTCAAGACAGGTACCTGTAAGACCATGAGTGGTCACACTAATTCTGTATATGCTGTGGCTATATCCAGTGATTCAGAGTTCATCGTATCGGGAAGTAGAGATAATACGGTGAGACTATGGGACGTCAAGACAGGTACCTGTAAGACCATGAGTGGTCACACTAATTCTGTATATGCTGTGGCTATATCCAGTGATTCAGAGTTCATCGTATCGGGTAGTTATGATAATACGGTGAGACTATGGGACGTCAAGACAGGTACCTGTAAGACCATGAGTGGTCACACTAATTCTGTATATGCTGTGGCTATATCCAGTGATTCAGAGTTCATCGTATCGGGAAGTAGAGATAATACGGTGAGACTATGGGACGTCAAGACAGGTACCTGTAAGACCATGAGTGGTCACACTAATTCTGTATATGCTGTGGCTATATCCAGTGATTCAGAGTTCATCGTATCGGGAAGTCATGATAATACGGTGAGACTATGGGACGTCAAGACAGGTACCTGTAAGACCATGAGTGGTCACACTAATTCTGTATATGCTGTGGCTATATCCAGTGATTCAGAGTTCATCGTATCGGGAAGTAGAGATAAGACGGTGAGACTATGGGACGTCAAGACAGGTACCTGTAAGACCATGAGTGGTCACACAGACTGAGTATATGCTGTGGCTATATCCAGTGATTCAGAGTTCATCGTATCGGGAAGTAGAGATAAGACGGTGAGACTATGGGACGTCAAGACAGGTACCTGTAAGACCATGAGTGGTCACACAGACTGAGTATATGCTGTGGCTATATCCAGTGATTCAGAGTTCATCGTATCGGGTAGTTATGATAATACGGTGAGACTATGGGACGTCAAGACAGGTACCTGTAAGACCATGAGTGGTCACACTAGTTCTGTATATGCTGTGGCTATATCCAGTGATTCAGAGTTCATCGTATCGGGTAGTTATGATAATACGGTGAGACTATGGGACGTCAAGACAGGTACCTGTAAGACCATGAGTGGTCACACAGACTGAGTATATGCTGTGGCTATATCCAGTGATTCAGAGTTCATCGTATCGGGTAGTTATGATAATACGGTGAGACTATGGGACGTCAAGACAGGTACCTGTAAGACCATGAGTGGTCACACAGACTGAGTATATGCTGTGGCTATATCCAGTGATTCAGAGTTCATCGTATCGGGTAGTTATGATAATACGGTGAGACTATGGGACGTCAAGACAGGTACCTGTAAGACCATGAGTGGTCACACAGATTGAGTATATGCTGTGGCTATATCCAGTGATTCAGAGTTCATCGTATCGGGTAGTTATGATAATACGGTGAGACTATGGGACGTCAAGACAGGTACCTGTAAGACCATGAGTGGTCACACAGACTGAGTATATGCTGTGGCTATATCCAGTGATTCAGAGTTCATCGTATCGGGAAGTAGAGATAATACGGTGAGACTATGGGACGTCAAGACAGGTACCTGTAAGACCATGAGTGGTCACACAGACTGAGTATATGCTGTGGCTATATCCAGTGATTCAGAGTTCATCGTATCGGGTAGTTATGATAATACGGTGAGACTATGGGACGTCAAGACAGGTACCTGTAAGACCATGAGTGGTCACACTAGTTCTGTATATGCTGTGGCTATATCCAGTGATTCAGAGTTCATCGTATCGGGAAGTAGAGATAAGACGGTGAGACTATGGGACGTCAAGACAGGTACCTGTAAGACCATGAGTGGTCACACAGACTGAGTATATGCTGTGGCTATATCCAGTGATTCAGAGTTCATCGTATCGGGAAGTAGAGATAATACGGTGAGACTATGGGACGTCAAGACAGGTACCTGTAAGACCATGAGTGGTCACACAGATTGAGTATATGCTGTGGCTATATCCAGTGATTCAGAGTTCATCGTATCGGGTAGTTATGATAATACGGTGAGACTATGGGACGTCAAGACAGGTACCTGTAAGACCATGAGTGGTCACACTAATTCTGTATATGCTGTGGCTATATCCAGTGATTCAGAGTTCATCGTATCGGGAAGTAGAGATAATACGGTGAGACTATGGGACGTCAAGACAGGTACCTGTAAGACCATGAGTGGTCACACAGACTGAGTATATGCTGTGGCTATATCCAGTGATTCAGAGTTCATCGTATCGGGTAGTTATGATAATACGGTGAGACTATGGGACGTCAAGACAGGTACCTGTAAGACCATGAGTGGTCACACAGATTGAGTATATGCTGTGGCTATATCCAGTGATTCAGAGTTCATCGTATCGGGTAGTTATGATAATACGGTGAGACTATGGGACGTCAAGACAGGTACCTGTAAGACCATGAGTGGTCACACAGACTGAGTATATGCTGTGGCTATATCCAGTGATTCAGAGTTCATCGTATCGGGAAGTAGAGATAAGACGGTGAGACTATGGGACGTCAAGACAGGTACCTGTAAGACCATGAGTGGTCACACAGACTGAGTATATGCTGTGGCTATATCCAGTGATTCAGAGTTCATCGTATCGGGAAGTAGAGATAATACGGTGAGACTATGGGACGTCAAGACAGGTACCTGTAAGACCATGAGTGGTCACACTAGTTCTGTATATGCTGTGGCTATATCCAGTGATTCAGAGTTCATCGTATCGGGAAGTAGAGATAATACGGTGAGACTATGGGACGTCAAGACAGGTACCTGTAAGACCATGAGTGGTCACACAGATTGAGTATATGCTGTGGCTATATCCAGTGATTCAGAGTTCATCGTATCGGGTAGTTATGATAATACGGTGAGACTATGGGACGTCAAGACAGGTACCTGTAAGACCATGAGTGGTCACACTAATTCTGTATATGCTGTGGCTATATCCAGTGATTCAGAGTTCATCGTATCGGGAAGTAGAGATAATACGGTGAGACTATGGGACGTCAAGACAGGTACCTGTAAGACCATGAGTGGTCACACTAATTCTGTATATGCTGTGGCTATATCCAGTGATTCAGAGTTCATCGTATCGGGAAGTCATGATAATACGGTGAGACTATGGGACGTCAAGACAGGTACCTGTAAGACCATGAGTGGTCACACAGACTGAGTATATGCTGTGGCTATATCCAGTGATTCAGAGTTCATCGTATCGGGAAGTAGAGATAAGACGGTGAGACTATGGGACGTCAAGACAGGTACCTGTAAGACCATGAGTGGTCACACAGACTGAGTATATGCTGTGGCTATATCCAGTGATTCAGAGTTCATCGTATCGGGAAGTCATGATAATACGGTGAGACTATGGGACGTCAAGACAGGTACCTGTAAGACCATGAGTGGTCACACTAATTCTGTATATGCTGTGGCTATATCCAGTGATTCAGAGTTCATCGTATCGGGAAGTAGAGATAAGACGGTGAGACTATGGGACGTCAAGACAGGTACCTGTAAGACCATGAGTGGTCACACAGACTGAGTATATGCTGTGGCTATATCCAGTGATTCAGAGTTCATCGTATCGGGTAGTTATGATAATACGGTGAGACTATGGGACGTCAAGACAGGTACCTGTAAGACCATGAGTGGTCACACAGACTGAGTATATGCTGTGGCTATATCCAGTGATTCAGAGTTCATCGTATCGGGAAGTAGAGATAATACGGTGAGACTATGGGACGTCAAGACAGGTACCTGTAAGACCATGAGTGGTCACACAGACTGAGTATATGCTGTGGCTATATCCAGTGATTCAGAGTTCATCGTATCGGGTAGTTATGATAATACGGTGAGACTATGGGACGTCAAGACAGGTACCTGTAAGACCATGAGTGGTCACACTAGTTCTGTATATGCTGTGGCTATATCCAGTGATTCAGAGTTCATCGTATCGGGAAGTAGAGATAAGACGGTGAGACTTTGGGACGTCAAGACAGGTACCTGTAAGACCATGAGTGGTCACACAGACTGAGTATATGCTGTGGCTATATCCAGTGATTCAGAGTTCATCGTATCGGGTAGTTATGATAATACGGTGAGACTATGGGACGTCAAGACAGGTACCTGTAAGACCATGAGTGGTCACACTAATTCTGTATATGCTGTGGCTATATCCAGTGATTCAGAGTTCATCGTATCGGGAAGTAGAGATAATACGGTGAGACTATGGGACGTCAAGACAGGTACCTGTAAGACCATGAGTGGTCACACTAATTCTGTATATGCTGTGGCTATATCCAGTGATTCAGAGTTCATCGTATCGGGTAGTTATGATAATACGGTGAGACTATGGGACGTCAAGACAGGTACCTGTAAGACCATGAGTGGTCACACTAATTCTGTATATGCTGTGGCTATATCCAGTGATTCAGAGTTCATCGTATCGGGAAGTAGAGATAATACGGTGAGACTATGGGACGTCAAGACAGGTACCTGTAAGACCATGAGTGGTCACACTAATTCTGTATATGCTGTGGCTATATCCAGTGATTCAGAGTTCATCGTATCGGGAAGTCATGATAATACGGTGAGACTATGGGACGTCAAGACAGGTACCTGTAAGACCATGAGTGGTCACACTAATTCTGTATATGCTGTGGCTATATCCAGTGATTCAGAGTTCATCGTATCGGGAAGTAGAGATAAGACGGTGAGACTATGGGACGTCAAGACAGGTACCTGTAAGACCATGAGTGGTCACACAGACTGAGTATATGCTGTGGCTATATCCAGTGATTCAGAGTTCATCGTATCGGGAAGTAGAGATAAGACGGTGAGACTATGGGACGTCAAGACAGGTACCTGTAAGACCATGAGTGGTCACACAGACTGAGTATATGCTGTGGCTATATCCAGTGATTCAGAGTTCATCGTATCGGGTAGTTATGATAATACGGTGAGACTATGGGACGTCAAGACAGGTACCTGTAAGACCATGAGTGGTCACACTAGTTCTGTATATGCTGTGGCTATATCCAGTGATTCAGAGTTCATCGTATCGGGTAGTTATGATAATACGGTGAGACTATGGGACGTCAAGACAGGTACCTGTAAGACCATGAGTGGTCACACAGACTGAGTATATGCTGTGGCTATATCCAGTGATTCAGAGTTCATCGTATCGGGTAGTTATGATAATACGGTGAGACTATGGGACGTCAAGACAGGTACCTGTAAGACCATGAGTGGTCACACAGACTGAGTATATGCTGTGGCTATATCCAGTGATTCAGAGTTCATCGTATCGGGTAGTTATGATAATACGGTGAGACTATGGGACGTCAAGACAGGTACCTGTAAGACCATGAGTGGTCACACAGATTGAGTATATGCTGTGGCTATATCCAGTGATTCAGAGTTCATCGTATCGGGTAGTTATGATAATACGGTGAGACTATGGGACGTCAAGACAGGTACCTGTAAGACCATGAGTGGTCACACAGACTGAGTATATGCTGTGGCTATATCCAGTGATTCAGAGTTCATCGTATCGGGAAGTAGAGATAAGACGGTGAGACTATGGGACGTCAAGACAGGTACCTGTAAGACCATGAGTGGTCACACAGATGAGTATATGCTGTGGCTATATCCAGTGATTCAGAGTTCATCGTATCGGGAAGTAGAGATAATACGGTGAGACTATGGGACGTCAAGACAGGTACCTGTAAGACCATGAGTGGTCACACAGATTGAGTATATGCTGTGGCTATATCCAGTGATTCAGAGTTCATCGTATCGGGTAGTTATGATAATACGGTGAGACTATGGGACGTCAAGACAGGTACCTGTAAGACCATGAGTGGTCACACAGACTGAGTATATGCTGTGGCTATATCCAGTGATTCAGAGTTCATCGTATCGGGAAGTAGAGATAATACGGTGAGACTATGGGACGTCAAGACAGGTACCTGTAAGACCATGAGTGGTCACACAGACTGAGTATATGCTGTGGCTATATCCAGTGATTCAGAGTTCATCGTATCGGGTAGTTATGATAATACGGTGAGACTATGGGACGTCAAGACAGGTACCTGTAAGACCATGAGTGGTCACACTAGATTGAGTATATGCTGTGGCTATATCCAGTGATTCAGAGTTCATCGTATCGGGTAGTTATGATAATACGGTGAGACTATGGGACGTCAAGACAGGTACCTGTAAGACCATGAGTGGTCACACAGACTGAGTATATGCTGTGGCTATATCCAGTGATTCAGAGTTCATCGTATCGGGAAGTAGAGATAATACGGTGAGACTATGGGACGTCAAGACAGGTACCTGTAAGACCATGAGTGGTCACACAGACTGAGTATATGCTGTGGCTATATCCAGTGATTCAGAGTTCATCGTATCGGGAAGTAGAGATAATACGGTGAGACTATGGGACGTCAAGACAGGTACCTGTAAGACCATGAGTGGTCACACAGATTCTGAGTATATGCTGTGGCTATATCCAGTGATTCAGAGTTCATCGTATCGGGAAGTTAGAGATAATACGGTGAGACTATGGGACGTCAAGACAGGTACCTGTAAGACCATGAGTGGTCACACAGATTGAGTATATGCTGTGGCTATATCCAGTGATTCAGAGTTCATCGTATCGGGTAGTTATGATAATACGGTGAGACTATGGGACGTCAAGACAGGTACCTGTAAGACCATGAGTGGTCACACAGACTGAGTATATGCTGTGGCTATATCCAGTGATTCAGAGTTCATCGTATCGGGAAGTAGAGATAATACGGTGAGACTATGGGACGTCAAGACAGGTACCTGTAAGACCATGAGTGGTCACACAGATTGAGTATATGCTGTGGCTATATCCAGTGATTCAGAGTTCATCGTATCGGGAAGTAGAGATAATACGGTGAGACTATGGGACGTCAAGACAGGTACCTGTAAGACCATGAGTGGTCACACAGACTGAGTATATGCTGTGGCTATATCCAGTGATTCAGAGTTCATCGTATCGGGTAGTTATGATAATACGGTGAGACTATGGGACGTCAAGACAGGTACCTGTAAGACCATGAGTGGTCACACAGACTGAGTATATGCTGTGGCTATATCCAGTGATTCAGAGTTCATCGTATCGGGTAGTTATGATAATACGGTGAGACTATGGGACGTCAAGACAGGTACCTGTAAGACCATGAGTGGTCACACAGACTGAGTATATGCTGTGGCTATATCCAGTGATTCAGAGTTCATCGTATCGGGAAGTAGAGATAATACGGTGAGACTATGGGACGTCAAGACAGGTACCTGTAAGACCATGAGTGGTCACACAGACTGAGTATATGCTGTGGCTATATCCAGTGATTCAGAGTTCATCGTATCGGGAAGTAGAGATAATACGGTGAGACTATGGGACGTCAAGACAGGTACCTGTAAGACCATGAGTGGTCACACTAATTCTGTATATGCTGTGGCTATATCCAGTGATTCAGAGTTCATCGTATCGGGTAGTTATGATAATACGGTGAGACTATGGGACGTCAAGACAGGTACCTGTAAGACCATGAGTGGTCACACTAATTGAGTATATGCTGTGGCTATATCCAGTGATTCAGAGTTCATCGTATCGGGAAGTGGAGATAAGACGGTGAGACTATGGGACGTCAAGACAGGTACCTGTAAGACCATGAGTGGTCACACAGACTGAGTATATGCTGTGGCTATATCCAGTGATTCAGAGTTCATCGTATCGGGTAGTTATGATAATACGGTGAGACTATGGGACGTCAAGACAGGTACCTGTAAGACCATGAGTGGTCACACAGACTGAGTATATGCTGTGGCTATATCCAGTGATTCAGAGTTCATCGTATCGGGAAGTAGAGATAATACGGTGAGACTATGGGACGTCAAGACAGGTACCTGTAAGACCATGAGTGGTCACACTAATTCTGTATATGCTGTGGCTATATCCAGTGATTCAGAGTTCATCGTATCGGGAAGTGGAGATAAGACGGTGAGACTATGGGACGTCAAGACAGGTACCTGTAAGACCATGAGTGGTCACACTAATTCTGTATATGCTGTGGCTATATCCAGTGATTCAGAGTTCATCGTATCGGGAAGTAGAGATAAGACGGTGAGACTATGGGACGTCAAGACAGGTACCTGTAAGACCATGAGTGGTCACACAGACTGAGTATATGCTGTGGCTATATCCAGTGATTCAGAGTTCATCGTATCGGGTAGTTATGATAATACGGTGAGACTATGGGACGTCAAGACAGGTACCTGTAAGACCATGAGTGGTCACACAGACTGAGTATATGCTGTGGCTATATCCAGTGATTCAGAGTTCATCGTATCGGGAAGTAGAGATAATACGGTGAGACTATGGGACGTCAAGACAGGTACCTGTAAGACCATGAGTGGTCACACTAATTCTGTATATGCTGTGGCTATATCCAGTGATTCAGAGTTCATCGTATCGGGAAGTGGAGTTAAGACGGTGAGACTATGGGACGTCAAGACAGGTACCTGTAAGACCATGAGTGGTCACACAGACTGAGTATATGCTGTGGCTATATCCAGTGATTCAGAGTTCATCGTATCGGGAAGTAGAGATAATACGGTGAGACTATGGGACGTCAAGACAGGTACCTGTAAGACCATGAGTGGTCACACTAGTTCTGTATATGCTGTGGCTATATCCAGTGATTCAGAGTTCATCGTATCGGGAAGTAGAGATAATACGGTGAGACTATGGGACGTCAAGACAGGTACCTGTAAGACCATGAGTGGTCACACTAATTCTGTATATGCTGTGGCTATATCCAGTGATTCAGAGTTCATCGTATCGGGAAGTGGAGATAAGACGGTGAGACTATGGGACGTCAAGACAGGTACCTGTAAGACCATGAGTGGTCACACAGACTGAGTATATGCTGTGGCTATATCCAGTGATTCAGAGTTCATCGTATCGGGAAGTGGAGATAAGACGGTGAGACTATGGGACGTCAAGACAGGTACCTGTAAGACCATGAGTGGTCACACTAATTCTGTATATGCTGTGGCTATATCCAGTGATTCAGAGTTCATCGTATCGGGTAGTTATGATAATACGGTGAGACTATGGGACGTCAAGACAGGTACCTGTAAGACCATGAGTGGTCACACTAATTCTGTATATGCTGTGGCTATATCCAGTGATTCAGAGTTCATCGTATCGGGAAGTGGAGATAAGACGGTGAGACTATGGGACGTCAAGACAGGTACCTGTAAGACCATGAGTGGTCACACAGATTGAGTATATGCTGTGGCTATATCCAGTGATTCAGAGTTCATCGTATCGGGAAGTGGAGATAAGACGGTGAGACTATGGGACGTCAAGACAGGTACCTGTAAGACCATGAGTGGTCACACAGATTGAGTATATGCTGTGGCTATATCCAGTGATTCAGAGTTCATCGTATCGGGAAGTAGAGATAATACGGTGAGACTATGGGACGTCAAGACAGGTACCTGTAAGACCATGAGTGGTCACACAGACTGAGTATATGCTGTGGCTATATCCAGTGATTCAGAGTTCATCGTATCGGGAAGTAGAGATAAGACGGTGAGACTATGGGACGTCAAGACAGGTACCTGTAAGACCATGAGTGGTCACACTAATTGAGTATATGCTGTGGCTATATCCAGTGATTCAGAGTTCATCGTATCGGGAAGTAGAGATAATACGGTGAGACTATGGGACGTCAAGACAGGTACCTGTAAGACCATGAGTGGTCACACAGACTGAGTATATGCTGTGGCTATATCCAGTGATTCAGAGTTCATCGTATCGGGTAGTTATGATAATACGGTGAGACTATGGGACGTCAAGACAGGTACCTGTAAGACCATGAGTGGTCACACAGACTGAGTATATGCTGTGGCTATATCCAGTGATTCAGAGTTCATCGTATCGGGTAGTTATGATAATACGGTGAGACTATGGGACGTCAAGACAGGTACCTGTAAGACCATGAGTGGTCACACAGATTGAGTATATGCTGTGGCTATATCCAGTGATTCAGAGTTCATCGTATCGGGAAGTGGAGATAAGACGGTGAGACTATGGGACGTCAAGACAGGTACCTGTAAGACCATGAGTGGTCACACAGACTGAGTATATGCTGTGGCTATATCCAGTGATTCAGAGTTCATCGTATCGGGAAGTAGAGATAATACGGTGAGACTATGGGACGTCAAGACAGGTACCTGTAAGACCATGAGTGGTCACACTAATTCTGTATATGCTGTGGCTATATCCAGTGATTCAGAGTTCATCGTATCGGGAAGTAGAGATAAGACGGTGAGACTATGGGACGTCAAGACAGGTACCTGTAAGACCATGAGTGGTCACACTAATTCTGTATATGCTGTGGCTATATCCAGTGATTCAGAGTTCATCGTATCGGGAAGTGGAGATAAGACGGTGAGACTATGGGACGTCAAGACAGGTACCTGTAAGACCATGAGTGGTCACACAGATTGAGTATATGCTGTGGCTATATCCAGTGATTCAGAGTTCATCGTATCGGGAAGTGGAGATAAGACGGTGAGACTATGGGACGTCAAGACAGGTACCTGTAAGACCATGAGTGGTCACACAGATTGAGTATATGCTGTGGCTATATCCAGTGATTCAGAGTTCATCGTATCGGGAAGTAGAGATAATACGGTGAGACTATGGGACGTCAAGACAGGTACCTGTAAGACCATGAGTGGTCACACAGACTGAGTATATGCTGTGGCTATATCCAGTGATTCAGAGTTCATCGTATCGGGAAGTAGAGATAATACGGTGAGACTATGGGACGTCAAGACAGGTACCTGTAAGACCATGAGTGGTCACACAGACTGAGTATATGCTGTGGCTATATCCAGTGATTCAGAGTTCATCGTATCGGGTAGTTATGATAATACGGTGAGACTATGGGACGTCAAGACAGGTACCTGTAAGACCATGAGTGGTCACACTAATTATGTATTATCTGTGGCTATATCCAGTGATTCAGAGTTCATCGTATCGGGAAGTAGAGATAATACGGTGAAACTATGGGACGTCAAGACAGGTACCTGTAAGACCATGAGTGGTCACACTAATTCTGTATATGCTGTGGCTATATCCAGTGATTCAGAGTTCATCGTATCGGGAAGTAGAGATAATACGGTGAGACTATGGGACGTCAAGACAGGTACCTGTAAGACCATGAGTGGTCACACTAATTCTGTATATGCTGTGGCTATATCCAGTGATTCAGAGTTCATCGTATCGGGAAGTAGAGATAATACGGTGAGACTATGGGACGTCAAGACAGGTACCTGTAAGACCATGAGTGGTCACACAGACTGAGTATATGCTGTGGCTATATCCAGTGATTCAGAGTTCATCGTATCGGGAAGTGGAGATAAGACGGTGAGACTATGGGACGTCAAGACAGGTACCTGTAAGACCATGAGTGGTCACACTAATTCTGTATATGCTGTGGCTATATCCAGTGATTCAGAGTTCATCGTATCGGGAAGTGGAGATAATACGGTGAGACTATGGGACGTCAAGACAGGTACCTGTAAGACCATGAGTGGTCACACAGACTGAGTATATGCTGTGGCTATATCCAGTGATTCAGAGTTCATCGTATCGGGAAGTAGAGATAATACGGTGAGACTATGGGACGTCAAGACAGGTACCTGTAAGACCATGAGTGGTCACACAGACTGAGTATATGCTGTGGCTATATCCAGTGATTCAGAGTTCATCGTATCGGGAAGTAGAGATAATACGGTGAGACTATGGGACGTCAAGACAGGTACCTGTAAGACCATGAGTGGTCACACAGACTGAGTATATGCTGTGGCTATATCCAGTGATTCAGAGTTCATCGTATCGGGAAGTAGAGATAATACGGTGAAACTATGGGACGTCAAGACAGGTACCTGTAAGACCATGAGTGGTCACACTAATTCTGTATATGCTGTGGCTATATCCAGTGATTCAGAGTTCATCGTATCGGGAAGTGGAGATAAGACGGTGAGGACTATGGGACGTCAAGACAGGTACCTGTAAGACCATGAGTGGTCACACTAGTTCTGTATATGCTGTGGCTATATCCAGTGATTCAGAGTTCATCGTATCGGGAAGTGGAGATAATACGGTGAGACTATGGGACGTCAAGACAGGTACCTGTAAGACCATGAGTGGTCACACAGACTGAGTATATGCTGTGGCTATATCCAGTGATTCAGAGTTCATCGTATCGGGAAGTAGAGATAATACGGTGAGGACTATGGGACGTCAAGACAGGTACCTGTAAGACCATGAGTGGTCACACAGACTGAGTATATGCTGTGGCTATATCCAGTGATTCAGAGTTCATCGTATCGGGAAGTAGAGATAATACGGTGAGACTATGGGACGTCAAGACAGGTACCTGTAAGACCATGAGTGGTCACACAGACTGAGTATATGCTGTGGCTATATCCAGTGATTCAGAGTTCATCGTATCGGGAAGTGGAGTTAAGACGGTGAGACTATGGGACGTCAAGACAGGTACCTGTAAGACCATGAGTGGTCACACTAATTCTGTATATGCTGTGGCTATATCCAGTGATTCAGAGTTCATCGTATCGGGAAGTAGAGATAATACGGTGAGACTATGGGACGTCAAGACAGGTACCTGTAAGACCATGAGTGGTCACACAGACTGAGTATATGCTGTGGCTATATCCAGTGATTCAGAGTTCATCGTATCGGGAAGTAGAGATAATACGGTGAGACTATGGGACGTCAAGACAGGTACCTGTAAGACCATGAGTGGTCACACTAGTTCTGTATATGCTGTGGCTATATCCAGTGATTCAGAGTTCATCGTATCGGGAAGTCATGATAATACGGTGAGACTATGGGACGTCAAGACAGGTACCTGTAAGACCATGAGTGGTCACACAGACTGAGTATATGCTGTGGCTATATCCAGTGATTCAGAGTTCATCGTATCGGGAAGTAGAGATAATACGGTGAGACTATGGGACGTCAAGACAGGTACCTGTAAGACCATGAGTGGTCACACAGACTGAGTATATGCTGTGGCTATATCCAGTGATTCAGAGTTCATCGTATCGGGTAGTTATGATAATACGGTGAGACTATGGGACGTCAAGACAGGTACCTGTAAGACCATGAGTGGTCACACAGACTGAATATATGCTGTGGCTATATCCAGTGATTCAGAGTTCATCGTATCGGGTAGTTATGATAATACGGTGAGACTATGGGACGTCAAGACAGGTACCTGTAAGACCATGAGTGGTCACACAGACTGAGTATATGCTGTGGCTATATCCAGTGATTCAGAGTTCATCGTATCGGGAAGTAGAGATAATACGGTGAGACTATGGGACGTCAAGACAGGTACCTGTAAGACCATGAGTGGTCACACTAGTTCTGTATATGCTGTGGCTATATCCAGTGATTCAGAGTTCATCGTATCGGGAAGTAGAGATAATACGGTGAGACTATGGGACGTCAAGACAGGTACCTGTAAGACCATGAGTGGTCACACAGATTGAGTATATGCTGTGGCTATATCCAGTGATTCAGAGTTCATCGTATCGGGAAGTGGAGATAATACGGTGAGACTATGGGACGTCAAGACAGGTACCTGTAAGACCATGAGTGGTCACACAGACTGAGTATATGCTGTGGCTATATCCAGTGATTCAGAGTTCATCGTATCGGGAAGTAGAGATAATACGGTGAGACTATGGGACGTCAAGACAGGTACCTGTAAGACCATGAGTGGTCACACTAATTCTGTATATGCTGTGGCTATATCCAGTGATTCAGAGTTCATCGTATCGGGTAGTTATGATAATACGGTGAGACTATGGGACGTCAAGACAGGTACCTGTAAGACCATGAGTGGTCACACTAATTCTGTATATGCTGTGGCTATATCCAGTGATTCAGAGTTCATCGTATCGGGTAGTTATGATAATACGGTGAGACTATGGGACGTCAAGACAGGTACCTGTAAGACCATGAGTGGTCACACTAATTCTGTATATGCTGTGGCTATATCCAGTGATTCAGAGTTCATCGTATCGGGAAGTAGAGATAATACGGTGAGACTATGGGACGTCAAGACAGGTACCTGTAAGACCATGAGTGGTCACACTAATTCTGTATATGCTGTGGCTATATCCAGTGATTCAGAGTTCATCGTATCGGGTAGTTATGATAATACGGTGAGACTATGGGACGTCAAGACAGGTACCTGTAAGACCATGAGTGGTCACACTAATTATGTATTATCTGTGGCTATATCCAGTGATTCAGAGTTCATCGTATCGGGAAGTAGAGATAATACGGTGAAACTATGGGACGTCAAGACAGGTACCTGTAAGACCATGAGTGGTCACACTAATTCTGTATATGCTGTGGCTATATCCAGTGATTCAGAGTTCATCGTATCGGGAAGTGGAGTTAAGACGGTGAGACTATGGGACGTCAAGACAGGTACCTGTAAGACCATGAGTGGTCACACTAATTCTGTATATGCTGTGGCTATATCCAGTGATTCAGAGTTCATCGTATCGGGAAGTAGAGATAATACGGTGAGACTATGGGACGTCAAGACAGGTACCTGTAAGACCATGAGTGGTCACACAGACTGAGTATATGCTGTGGCTATATCCAGTGATTCAGAGTTCATCGTATCGGGAAGTAGAGATAAGACGGTGAGACTATGGGACGTCAAGACAGGTACCTGTAAGACCATGAGTGGTCACACAGACTGAGTATATGCTGTGGCTATATCCAGTGATTCAGAGTTCATCGTATCGGGAAGTAGAGATAATACGGTGAGACTATGGGACGTCAAGACAGGTACCTGTAAGACCATGAGTGGTCACACAGACTGAGTATATGCTGTGGCTATATCCAGTGATTCAGAGTTCATCGTATCGGGAAGTAGAGATAATACGGTGAGACTATGGGACGTCAAGACAGGTACCTGTAAGACCATGAGTGGTCACACAGACTGAGTATATGCTGTGGCTATATCCAGTGATTCAGAGTTCATCGTATCGGGAAGTAGAGATAATACGGTGAGACTATGGGACGTCAAGACAGGTACCTGTAAGACCATGAGTGGTCACACAGACTGAGTATATGCTGTGGCTATATCCAGTGATTCAGAGTTCATCGTATCGGGTAGTTATGATAATACGGTGAGACTATGGGACGTCAAGACAGGTACCTGTAAGACCATGAGTGGTCACACAGACTGAGTATATGCTGTGGCTATATCCAGTGATTCAGAGTTCATCGTATCGGGAAGTAGAGATAATACGGTGAGACTATGGGACGTCAAGACAGGTACCTGTAAGACCATGAGTGCTCACACTAGTTCTGTATATGCTGTGGCTATATCCAGTGATTCAGAGTTCATCGTATCGGGAAGTCATGATAATACGGTGAGACTATGGGACGTCAAGACAGGTACCTGTAAGACCATGAGTGGTCACACAGACTGAGTATATGCTGTGGCTATATCCAGTGATTCAGAGTTCATCGTATCGGGTAGTTATGATAATACGGTGAGACTATGGGACGTCAAGACAGGTACCTGTAAGACCATGAGTGGTCACACAGACTGAGTATATGCTGTGGCTATATCCAGTGATTCAGAGTTCATCGTATCGGGAAGTAGAGATAATACGGTGAGACTATGGGACGTCAAGACAGGTACCTGTAAGACCATGAGTGGTCACACAGACTGAGTATATGCTGTGGCTATATCCAGTGATTCAGAGTTCATCGTATCGGGAAGTAGAGATAATACGGTGAGACTATGGGACGTCAAGACAGGTACCTGTAAGACCATGAGTGGTCACACAGACTGAGTATATGCTGTGGCTATATCCAGTGATTCAGAGTTCATCGTATCGGGAAGTAGAGATAATACGGTGAGACTATGGGACGTCAAGACAGGTACCTGTAAGACCATGAGTGGTCACACAGACTGAGTATATGCTGTGGCTATATCCAGTGATTCAGAGTTCATCGTATCGGGTAGTTATGATAATACGGTGAGACTATGGGACGTCAAGACAGGTACCTGTAAGACCATGAGTGGTCACACAGACTGAGTATATGCTGTGGCTATATCCAGTGATTCAGAGTTCATCGTATCGGGAAGTAGAGATAATACGGTGAGACTATGGGACGTCAAGACAGGTACCTGTAAGACCATGAGTGGTCACACTAGTTCTGTATATGCTGTGGCTATATCCAGTGATTCAGAGTTCATCGTATGGTCATGATAATACGGTGAGACTATGGGACGTCAAGACAGGTATGTAAGACCATGAGTGGTCACACAGACTGAGTATATGCTGTGGCTATATCCAGGATTCAGAGTTCATCGTATCGGGAAGTAGAGATAATACGGTGAGACTATGGGACGTCAAGACAGGTACCTGTAAGACCATGAGTGGTCACACAGACTGAGTATATGCTGTGGCTATATCCAGTGATTCAGAGTTCATCGTATCGGGAAGTAGAGATAAGACGGTGAGACTATGGGACGTCAAGACAGGTACCTGTAAGACCATGAGTGGTCACACAGACTGAGTATATGCTGTGGCTATATCCAGTGATTCAGAGTTCATCGTATCGGGTAGTTATGATAATACGGTGAGACTATGGGACGTCAAGACAGGTACCTGTAAGACCATGAGTGGTCACACAGACTGAGTATATGCTGTGGCTATATCCAGTGATTCAGAGTTCATCGTATCGGGTAGTTATGATAATACGGTGAGACTATGGGACGTCAAGACAGGTACCTGTAAGACCATGAGTGGTCACACAGACTGAGTATATGCTGTGGCTATATCCAGTGATTCAGAGTTCATCGTATCGGGTAGTTATGATAATACGGTGAGACTATGGGACGTCAAGACAGGTACCTGTAAGACCATGAGTGGTCACACAGACTGAGTATATGCTGTGGCTATATCCAGTGATTCAGAGTTCATCGTATCGGGAAGTAGAGATAATACGGTGAGACTATGGGACGTCAAGACAGGTACCTGTAAGACCATGAGTGGTCACACAGACTGAGTATATGCCTGTGGCTATATCCAGTGATTCAGAGTTCATCGTATCGGGAAGTAGAGATAATACGGTGAGACTATGGGACGTCAAGACAGGTACCTGTAAGACCATGAGTGGTCACACAGACTGAGTATATGCTGTGGCTATATCCAGTGATTCAGAGTTCATCGTATCGGGAAGTAGAGATAATACGGTGAGACTATGGGACGTCAAGACAGGTACCTGTAAGACCATGAGTGGTCACACAGACTGAGTATATGCTGTGGCTATATCCAGTGATTCAGAGTTCATCGTATCGGGTAGTTATGATAATACGGTGAGACTATGGGACGTCAAGACAGGTACCTGTAAGACCATGAGTGGTCACACAGACTGAGTATATGCGTGTGACT
>CAMPDV010003908.1:0-42776 GCA_946699065.1 Loxodes magnus
ATTTTGCCAAAAAACAAATAAGTTTATAAAATAATGAGCTATCAATACTACGTTTAGAGTTAAAAATTAAATTAAATATGACTATCTAATGAAGAAAAATTTTCACTTGAAAAGATATAAAAATATTTTGCCAAGATTGATTTAGTAGTAATTTAAAGTAATTTAAGCAAATTTCGAAAAGATGCTGAAAATATTTAATAATATACTAAAGATTATCAAATTATAAAAATAAAAGAAACAAAAATAAATATTTCATTATCAAATTTTGAAATGTATTGCTTATTAAAAGCGATCTAGAAAGGAAAATTAAGCAAATTCTATAAAAAAAATAAAAAAGGGAAATATAATTAAAATATATAGCATTAGATATTGTCATATACCTTAAATTTAGTTTATAACCCTGTTGTCTATTTTAATTTATAATATGTGTAAACCTTATAAATACTAGACTTTTATGAAAACATTATTGCGAGATAAATATTACTAAATTAGTATATGAAAGAACTAATTTATACCAGAAATATCCAAAAGTTTAATAAATAATTTGATAGATATTTTAGTAAATAAATCTTAATCTAAATAAGTAATATTCATTTTAAAGTATTAGAATAGTTAATGATAATAGTTATTTGCTAGAATTTACTAAAATAGTAATAAATAAAGATATATCCCAAACAATTTTAAATAAAATATAATAAAATTAACTATTAAATTATGCTAAAAATGTTTAATATTTTGCTATAATTGAAGATTAGCTTATATGATATAATTACCCAGTTATATGATATCACATAAAAGTAAGAAAATTTCAATATATACCTTTAAAATAAAAAAGATTTATGCTTATTAGAAAAATTCCTACTCAATATATAAAAGTATAAATCATTAAGCAATGTATAAATTGAATCATTTTATAAGTTAAGAAGTTTTATATTTTTATGAACTAAATATTGTGAATTAGTTATCAATACAGGATAGTGTGAAGTCAAAATCTTAAATTATCGAAGTGATAAATTCGTAATAATCTTAGAAAAGTTAATCAATTATCATAATAAATCTTAGAAACAGTCTAATTTTAAAATTAAAATAAAACATTGACAGCAATATCATTAAATTTATTTTCTTTCCTTTTTAATTTTTTTACTATTATTTATCTTTTAACTATTAAAAAAAGCTTATTTTAATATATGTACTATATTCTCTTATTGTCTGCTTTAATAATATTTAGATATATATTTTTAGTTAATCTTCGAATTTCTTAATTAAAATTATTTCCTTGGAAATGCTCAAGCTATTATATTTATTATATATAAATAATAGAAATCTTTACTAAATACATCTATTTTGCTAATACTTTTGAAATAAGTTTACTTTTATTATGATTAGTTAAATAGCCAAATGTAAAATTTTAGAATTTTAAAAGTTAAGCAAATCTTATATTCTTTATGCTTCTATAGACATCAAGAATAATAAATTGGTTTTTTATATTTATCATATTTATATTACTTTCTTAGGTTGATATTATATTTTATGCTTCTATATTTTATCAAGAAATTCTTAATCTATAATATGTTCTCACAGTTTCCTATTATCTGGATAAAAAACATCTGAAAACTAAAGCCTTTAATTTTAAATTTGAATATTAAAAAAGCAAAATATATAACTAATTTAGCTAAGATATATCAATGATTAGAGACTCATTTAAAAATAAAGCTTAGATAGTAATTATAAGTATTATTTATACTTAATAATACCTATATAACCTTCAACTAATTATTCCTCTTTATTTTATAATTTTGTCTTGCAAACACTCAAACTAAGTTTATAGCACATAGAAGAATATTAATCCTACTATACTTAAATTTAAAGATACAATAACTGATTTAATTATCTCTTTATTTACTTTGATTTATTGATTCCTCTATATAAAAAAAAGTTGAAACGATAATATTAGAAAATATCTTTTACACTAATAAAATAAATAAGTTTTGTTTGTTAAAGTTTGAATTGCATTAACTTAAGAAAAGAAGTTATATAGCAATAAAATAGGTAGCAATATATCTAATTCTCATTTTTAAAGATAGAGGGATTAATAACTTACTATTATCCTCAAAATAGAAATTTAATAGTTTTCATTTACACTAAAATTAATAACTTAGCAAATTTAATAAAAAATAGAAGCTAAACAATGGCTATAATAAATCGAATTAAAAGGATTTTAAGAAATTAAAATGATTTGTTAAAAGGTTATATACTCCTGATTAATGAGTATGTTCAAGATTTTCTAGTTTTAAACCAATTAACTTGATGGATTATCTTGCCTCTATAAATTGAATTTCTTCATTCATATTTTCCATCACATGTTGGGTCTTTCGAATCTTTTTGCAAGTTAACTTTGTCGGCAGTTTCACAGAATTACTACGTGAAATTATAGATGTGTTGCTTTTATGCCATTTATGCAAAGTTGATTCTATTTTCTTTATCATTTATTTTTGATTTTTTTACTTTTTTAATCTTTTCTCTTTGCTGCTACATTATTAAAAAATTTTATTTAATTTTTCCATCTTTTTTTTCGAACTTCATTTGGGAATAAAGAAGAATATTTTTATGTTTTCACTCATAGCATGAGATTTAATGTCTAATAGAGTTATTCCAATTTTTTTCCAGTTCCATAACAGCTCTATTTAAGCGTAAAATTATTTTAGAAATTTATTTAGAATCTATTCCAAGAACTTGTTTTTTGGCCTAGTCACTCAAGTAGTCATTAAAAGTGCTTCTTACACTGATCCCTTTCTCCGTTATTTTTACTTTTAGAAAATGCTTTAGTTTAATTATTTGAGCGATGTTAATATTAACCTGCCTGTCTTGATGATGTAGATAAAAGAGACACTAAACATTAAATATTCATGCTATTTCTCATTAAATATCTCTTAATTAATTTAAATAACTCTTTATTATTTCTCTTTGTCTTTTCCATACCATGGATCAACTTTATTTTTATTCATTATATTAATTATTCCTAAACAAATCCTTAGAAATTATATCCTTAACAAGTCTTTAAGAAGGAGATAAGTAATAGTAAAAGAGATAAAGATATTACTTTATTCAAATAGTTTCTAACTAAGTTATTTAATTTACGAATATTTATTTAATTCTTAGACTAAAGCTAAATTAAAGTATATTTCTAAATAATAGCTCATCGATATTATATCTCATTACTTACTTAAATACACTTTAACCTTTATCTTTTTACTTCTTCTGCATTTGATCAACTTAATAATTTTCATCATCAAAGATTTTTTTTGTTTCTTAGACTTTTCATTAAAACAATTTTGTAGATATATAAATAAATATTTTCAAAATATTGATTAAAAATAGAAAAGCATGCTTATTATCTTAGAGAAGGTATTAACTTAATGATTTAGTTAAGATTATCTATGTCTTAAAGAAGATTAAATTCTATTTTTCATTCTTATCTATTTTCCTTCTATACTCAATTTTCTTTTTTATGAATTAAGATTAAGCAAAATTTAAAATTTAGTTATAAATAGAGCATTTAGTCCTATAATTTTTAAAACTTAGTTATAACTAACACTTAACTTAACTTTCAATCTAATTATAATTTGAAATAAAATGAGTATTTTTTATTTTAGAAGATAATTTAATTTAGTTTCTTAAAATATTAATGATATTACTCTTATTTAACTTGAAAATTACTAGTAAAATAATATTTTTATTCTTTTGTTTTTTCAAATCACTAGAGAATTCTCCGAGGGGCAAGTTGTATGACAACAGTCGCAACATGAACATTCGTTCACTCTTATAGGCTCATTTCACAATTTCTGAGACTCTCCAGGAGTTAAAGCGAATGAAAGAGTAGAAACTTCTTCATAAGATTTATCTCTTAATGCTACCATTGTTTAAGCTTTGACATACATTCCTTGTGGAAGCTATTGGTTAATTGTATACATCCACTGTTTCATTCCTTAGTTATATTTACTACAGTTGCCTCATGGACAACATGAAATAAAGAATCCTGGAATAATAAACATCCAAGCAACTACTATCCAAAACATACAACAACAATTATTACTATGAGGTTTTACATCTCTATCGTAAAGTTCTATCCAATACCTTCATTACTAGTCTGTTATTCCTTTTTCGCTTAATAATTGTGGTATTTAATATAAATCTCGTTCCTCAAATCCATTCGACTAACCACAACAAGTTTATCCGTAAAATGTTAGTATTAAGCGTTCTCCCTCAGTAGGATTGATTTTTTTTAGATTTGGTAGGGTGTACTTGACCCATATTTAAATCAATTTATAAAGAAAAAAAAATGTAATTAATAAATTAAAATTATAACTATATAAATTTAAGCTAATAAGCATTGCTTAACTTTAATAATGCTAGCTAAGACTTTAAACTGCTAAAATAAATTAAATAAGCTAAGTAATTTAAAAACTCTTTTTGTTAGCTAGAAAAAATGTAGACTAGATAAGACTTTAATAATCCTAAGAGTAAAAAAGAAAAATTATAATAGATAAGTTAATATAAAAGTTTTTTATAACAACAGCATCTTAAATTTATTGATGTCTGAAATGTAAACTATGTAATTTAAAATATTTTTGTAGTGATTAATATATAAAAAGATAAAAATATCAGGATTCTTATCAGCTTCAAAAAGGCAAGAGTTAAAGACATCCTAGAAAGGCTAGGACTAGGAAAAAGGTACCAAAAAGGTTACAAATCAGGATGAGTATCCCATCTCTAAAGAAAAGCCTAGGAAACAAACTAAAAATAATACGCTTGGAAGTTTCGAATCTCACCCCATGATAGTAAATAAGTTACGATCAACTGATTAAAATGATGTTGGACCACCAGAAAGAGCTCAAAAAAATTGAAGAAAGATAATAAGAAGTTAATTGAAAAATTTGAACTTGCAGAGGAAATAAAATCGAGACTCATGACCTAATTAAGAGACCTTAACGTATTTTGAAACATTTCACAAGACCAGAAAAATTAGTCATAACACTAATAATAGAAGCAGAAAGAATTGATCAACAAAATAGAAAAAATAGAAGAAAACCAGCAAAAATTGCAGCGTTAAATGGGTTGGCGGGAAAGAAGTTGAAATATCTCCAAGAACGCCAAGCATTTAATTTTGTATTTGTATTTATTTAATGGTTAATATAAATAAATATGATTATAGAGCGCGTAGCACCTCTTTGGCGCGTTACTCTTTCAATAGTAATATTTAATAATAAAAAAATATTCTCATACTTCTTGTTAAAATTCTAGTAGTCAATGAGTCAAATCAGCTTCTCCAAATAGGGAATCTAGCTATTAAAGATTATTCTCGAATCTTGAATCAAATACTCCAGTCTTTTTGAATAAGATCCAAATAAAAATTAGTTTTTAAGTCATTAGCAGCTCGTTCGTCAAACTTTCATACTGCTAGCGAGAACTCTCGGGAAGTTAGGTTTATCTCTTCCAAGTTTATCCACTCTTCCCTGTTGTGCCATCTAGCACGAGATTACTCACATGCAATATACACTGTACCAAATTACCTACTAGTTCTCCTGATATCAGCCAACATCCATATTTTATATAATAAATAGTTAAGTGCTATAATAAAGACAAGAATAAATAATTATTTTTATATTTTTTAAATTGGATATTTTATGTTAAAGTTTTATATAAACTTTATCAGTTAATTGTTAAATAACTCAAAGAAAAAGAGCTTAAAATTAATTTTTGTTTAATTTTATTCTTTGAGAAATCACCAAAATCAAATAAAATTAATTTTTAGTCTCTATATATAAGATAACTCAAAAATTGCTTTACTAAAATTTAATTATTAGTTGATATTAACTAAAAAGAATTATTATAGATAGACTTATATCTAATTTTAAAGAACCATTTAAAATAACCTTTCCAAGCTTTATATCAACTTGTAATTAATTTTTAAGATATCAAAGAAACCTTAAGGATTCAGCCTAATTTAAAATTTTATTGTTAGTTATTGTTTATCTTTTGTTGTACTTATAAAAACAAATTTTAGTTTTATTGATTATCTTAATTTATTGAGATTTAACTATTTATTCTTACCAAGTAAAGTTGTTAATACTTCTAATATTTTCTTTATTTGTATAAATAAATTGATAAGATAGCTATTTTATTCCAATTGGACTGAGCTTTATTACTTTATAATATTTCAGTGCTAAAAAGTATGCTTCTAAATTAAGTTATAATAATACTTATAGCATTTTAAGTATAGATATAATTATTTTTATTTATATACTCATTGTTAACTTAAATAAACACTCATAAATAATAGCTCACATAGGCTATTTTATAATTAATTTCGTTATACCTTTTGATGCTGTAATTATATCCTATTTTTAACTTTTAAAGAAGTTCTTTTTCGTAATTTAAAAACAATTTTATGAGAATATTTAAAATATTAAGTTAAACCTAGAATGATTTCGCTTTGTTAAACATTAGCCATATAAATTTTTCCTATTTTTTTAAATAAAAAAATGATATACAAATCTTAGATTTTAGATAAGCAAAAAGCATTAGTTTTATGACTGCTATAATTTAAAATTTTTATAATTATGGCAAATTAGTTAGACGAAAAATAAGATAGGATAAAGTGTAAATAAGCAACTTATTGTCTAAAATTAAATTTTATAATTATAATAAAATTTTAGGGAAATCTTTATTAACTCAGTTTTAGAACAATTAATTTTCCAGATAATTTAATTTATGATTAGATGTTAAAACTAAAAATGAAAAAATGAACAAAAATTGAATTTTAAATTTGTTTATAAGGTAAATAGCAATTATGGTAGAAAGTATTTCTAAGTTTATTTGCATACTAGATACAAAATATTTTAAAGAATACATTGAAAGTTATCTAGAAACATATCAAATCTATGATATTAAGTTTTTATAGCAAATATAAATATTTGCAAAGGTTGAAGGCTTTAAGATCATATTTGAATAAGATTATTAACTCATCTAGTGTTTTAAAGTTTTAGTTATCTCAATTTTTTTATTTATAAATCTGAAATGTAATACACAGTTTATTAATGAAAAAGAAATATTAAATGGAATATTTAGAAAAAAATGCAAACAGGGTGCTTTATCTTATTCTTTTTTTAATTATAATTTTAGCTTTTATAACTTTAGCTTAAAAAAATTAATTAAAAAAAATTGAAATACAATTATTCTTTAAAATCAAGGATTTTAATCTTACCTGGAAAATAAAATTATTTATCGTCGATAATTTTGAATTTTTTGTTCTTTTTATTAAGAAAAAAATTAGATAAATAATTGTATTTTTAT
This sequence comes from Loxodes magnus, assembly GCA_946699065.1. Lineage (NCBI taxonomy): Eukaryota > Ciliophora > Karyorelictea > Loxodida > Loxodidae > Loxodes > Loxodes magnus. Next base: position 7,354 of record CAMPDV010003908.1, read on the forward strand.
GTTTAATAATGAATATTATGAGTTGGATAAATGCAAAACTCATAATAAGATTTAAAAATAAACTTGCAAAAGAAACAAAACTAAAATAAACTTTATACTTAAATTTATAATTAAATTTAGCTAATTTCTTCAGAATCAATTCACTATTGTTTGTCTTTATTTAATTTTATATCTATCTATAAGGTTCGATCTCTTAACGTCAGCTTTAATTATTTATTTGCAATTATTTTTCTTCTTCAAATTTTCTAAATAAAATTACTTCCTTAAACAAAAACTGAAAGTCAATACATAGTTTTTTATTTAGCTATAGAAATCTAAGATAAATTAGGTGCTCATTTTAACAATATTTTATAATATATTTGCTTTTAAAATTATTATTACAATGTCAGGAATATAAATTAGCATATGAAAGGGTATACAATTAATTTAATTTAATATGTCTAATTATAATAAAAAATAGCTAAGTACAAGTAGAATTATTAAAATTAAATTCCTGAAATAATTAAAATATCTTTAATTTAATTTTAATAAGTTTATACATTAGCTAAATTTTTATATTGCTTATAAACATGAAAATGAAATAATTTCTAGTTATTTTTTAAAGAAAAAATAATAAAAAAATTAAATTTTAAGTTTAAGAATACATGAATATATTAAATTAGAGGTATTTTTATTATATATTTTAGTATTTTTAAATTTACTATAATTTAAGTAAAACATAATATAAACAAAAAAATGATCTATCTATTAATAATTTTAATTATTGTATTTATTTAAAATTTTTATAATTAAGATAAGTTAAAATAATAAAATCAAGAAGATTATGAAAAATTTTAAATTTCCATTAAGAATTGAAACATGTAATTAATATTAGATATTTTATATTTTATATCTTTTTATTTTAGTATTTAAGTATTTTAATTATAATGTTTCGAAATTTTTAAAAATAATAAAGTGAAATTAAAAGTATTTTATTTTGTCTTTTTTATTATTAGATAAATTGCATTAAAAAATTAAAAATTTTCTAGTGTTAGAACTTTTAAAATTTATTTCCCCTCAACTGTAATTATTTTTTAATTTTCTATTTCTATAATCTTTATAAAGCCTTTTTTATACTTTTCATTCTCTTCTAATTACGAAAATAGTTTTTTCTTTATAACCTAATTTAGAAAAATATCATTTGTCTATTAAAATTAAATTTCAAGCACATATTTAAAATAAAATTTATTTTGATAATATTTTAGATTTTTTAGAATCTAAGTACAAAATAAAAAAAAGTTTATTATATTTAAATAAATAAGTTTAGAGTAAAATGATTAAGAATTTAAATATTTGCTATTAATTTTTCATTAATAAAAGTATAAAATTTAGAATATATTTCTAAAAAAATTCTAATAAAAAGATAATTTAATTAAATGAATATTATAACTTATTTAATAAGTGTTTAAAATATCTAAAGATAAACTAAGAAATTTTATTGTTGTATATTTACATTTTTTATCTTTTTAGCTCAATTTTTTAATCTTTAGTTAAAAAAATGAATATTCATATCAAATTTAAAATAGAAATTATTAAATTTTTGATTAAAGATGAAATTAAAAAATTTAAACTTTTATTTAATTTGTAAATCTGAATTTAGTATTTCTAATCTTAAAAGCGATTATATCAAAATAAAATCTTTCTAAAAATCAAAAATATATAAATAAATAATAAATTAATTAAATAAATATGATTATAGAGCGCGTAGCACCTCATTGGCGTGCAGCTCTTTCATTATTAATATTTAATATTAAGAAAAATGTTCTCATGTTTCTTGTTAAAATTCTAGAATTCCAATGAGTCATGTCAACTTCTCCAAATAGAGAATCTTCTTAATAAAACTTATTCTTAAATCTTGAGTAAAATGCTTCAGTCTTCTTGAGTAAAGTCCAAATAAAAATTAGTTATTAAATCATTAATTAGAAGTCCATCAGTCAAGCTTTCATACTGCTAGAGAGAACCTCAGGGTAAGTTAGGCATGTCTCAATGGAGCTTATCTACCCTTCCCCGTGGTGGCATCTAATGCGAGATTAGTCGCAATGCAGTATACACTAAACCAGATTACCTACTAGTTTGGCTGACGCGGCCGATATCCATTTTATTATAGATATAATAAAAGATTATCTTAATCTACTTTAGATCCTCTTAATAAGCATTTTTATTTTAGCAATTTTAATCTTACAGAATCCCTTTCCTCCTTTCAATTTTCTTCAAATTTCTAACTAATATTTCAATTTCTTAATCTAAATTCATTTTATTCTAAAAAATTAAATTTAAAAGTATATGAAAATCCTATAATTACTATAAAATAGTTCTTTATATTGTAGTTCTTAAAACTAAGAATTATATCTAAATTAAATTACTCAAAAATAAATTTTTACTTATAAATTATAAAAAGTTACAATTGCATACTAACTTATTCTTAGTAATTAAACAAATCTAAGATATTGTAGAATAATCAAAAAGCTAATTGTTTTGAATAAATCTGAAAAATTGGCTTATAGTTTAATAATAAAATCTAGAATTAGTTGGGTGAAAAATGAGAATACAAATATAATAACTTTGTTTTTGTTTTACTTTTTTATTAACAATTATTTGTTTTAATTTGCTAACAAATCATTAATTATTTTCGCTAATTTAAAAAATAGACATAGAAATTTAATTAAGAAGCTTTGTTAGGAAATAATTAAACAATTCTCCTTAAATATACTACTTTTCATCATCTATTTTAAAATTTTTGAGTAAATTATATGATAATGAAAATCATTATAACTTAGATAAATTAATAACTATACTGATTACTGAAGACATATAAAGAAAATAAAATTTAAAGAGAAGTCTTTATTAAATAAATCATAAAGAAATTATAAAAAATGGCAGAAGGTCTCAAGAAGGGTTTTTTGTAGGCTCCATAGATAAAGGAGCAAAAACCAGAGACTTCTAATTCTTCATCCATCACGTCTTCTTTAATAAAATAATAATCTTCTTAATCTTAATAACCTCTAATAGTTGAAAATTAAAGATAATCTTAAATAAAATAAGAACTTAAATAAGCATAAACGGAATAAAACTAATAATAAAATATTGACTTTCTTCCTAAACCTAGACCAAGTAACTATAGGAAATAAGAGAATCCAAAAACGATGCAAAAACAGACAAATGAAGAATAATTATTAATTGAAAGTCTTTTGAAATCTGTGCGTATTCTTTAAGAAGAAGTAAAAATATTAAGATAAGAAAACAAAAAATTATTAGAAAAAAGTTAAAATACTGAAGAAAGATTATTCAAATAAGAATTCGAAGTATAGCAACTTGGACAAAAAAGAATAGAGCCTCTAATCTAAGAAATAAAAATGGAAGTAGAAGACGATAAGTAAAAAGAACCAACCAATATTAGAAGGATTCTCAAGAGATGTTACCTGTGCTAATCAAGATTCCATAGATTCAAGAGTTGCAAGATATACAAGGAAAAGATGAAGAGAAACAGCGAAGAAATCTGAAGAGAATTAACAAGAATTTACGTGACGATAGAAGGAAGAATTTACAGAAGAAGAATTTTCCATTCGAGTTCCAGAACTCCGAAAAAACTGGATGATCCGAACTTTTATTTTAAGCATACAGGAGCGATCACCGGATGTCAGTGGAAATGAGGTTGAAACACCTCAAAACCACAAACACTTTAATTAAGTATATTATTATTATTATTATCATAAAGAAATTTTAATTTTCTATGCTATATCAAAAAATAAATAATACAAAGTTCAAGTGTTTTTTCTAGATATGAATGTTCTATATATTTTTTAAAATTTGTTCTAAGTTTTAAAAGTAGTCAAACATTTTAATTTCATAATTATTTAGTAAAAAATTCAAAATTATTTTTATTTATGTCTAGCTACATTTTTTAATAGTTAATTATTTGCTTATTTTTTATGGATTTTTATCTCTAAATTTACTAAATATAATTTATTTTGCTAAATTATTTAAATTTAAGAAAGCTAACTTGATATTTTATACATGGCTCAATATGAAATATATGAAAAAACTTATAAACTAATTTCTTGGAAATATAGATTGTCCAGTTATTTATTTTTTAGTCTTTGAACAAAAAATTATTATTATGATATTTTCCAAGCAAATTAGTATTTTTTTAAGATTTTACCTATTAAAATTAACTATATTTCTATAATTTTTAAATTTAGAATTTAAATAATTTATTTAAAAAAAAATGAATTTCACAAAAGTCAGTACAAAGAATTGATATATTTGAGAAAAATCTAATAAAAATGTATAAACTTTTATAGTTCATTTCTTAAGAAATTGTATATATGCATAAACTTCTATTTTTATTATTATAACACTTATCTTTTTTAATAGATATATACAAATTTGATTTGTTACTTAATTTACGTTTCAGACATTAGCTAATTTAAGATGCTGTTACTATGATTCAGCTTATTTTAATTAATCTTTTATAATTTTAAAATCTTACCTTAAGATTTTTAAAGTAATATCTTGCTAAAATTTCCCTAGCCGAATATAGATATTTTGATTTATTTTATTTAGTTTAGCTTTTTTATCTTTTAAGTTCATTCTTATTTAAGTCTTAACGTGCATTATTAAAGTTAAACATTTTATATTTGCTTCTAGTTTATCTCTATATCGTTATTTGTTTATATCTTAAATTCCTTTTTCTTTATAAATCATTTTAAATATGGAAATAGTTCATCCTACAAGTCGAAAAAATAAAACCTACTGAAAGAGAAGCATAAATACTAACACTTTACGGATAAACTCGTTAGGGTTTTATAATGAATTTGAATAAAGAGATTTATAGTAAATACAACAATAATTGATCGAAAAAGGAATAACAGACTAGCATTGAAAATAATAGATAAACTTTATGATAGAGATGTAAAACCTCATAGTAATAATTGTTAATTTGTGTTTTGATTAGTAGTTATAGGTTAACTTATCGTTCCAATTTTCATATCTCCATGTATTCCTTGCGGAAAATGAAGTAAATACAACTAAGAAATGAAGCAGTGAATGAAAACTATTAATGAATAACTTCCACAAGGAATTTATTTTAAAGCTTAAACTATGGTATCATAAAGAGATAATACTAATAAAGAAGTTTCTACTCTTTCATTCGCTTTTGCTCCTGAGGAGTCTCAAAAGTTGAGGAGAGATTCTACAAGAGTAAATGAATTTTCATGTTGCGATTGTTGTCATATAACCTAACCTCGAAGAAATATCTAGAGTTAAATTATTATTTTACTAGTAATTTTCTAATTAAATAAGAGTAATATCATTAATATTTCAGAAAATTGGAATAAATAAAATTATCTTTTAAGATAAAAATATAGATTGTATTTTAAAATATATTTAGATTGAAAGTTAAGTACTATGCTAGTTATAACTAAATTTAAAATTATAGGACTAAATTTTTCTATTTAGAAATAAATTTTTAGATTTAAAGTTTTGCATAATCTTTCATTCATAATCAAAAAAATTGAGTATAAAAAGTAAAATAGATAAGAATGAAAAATAGGGGATAATCTTGTTAGAAATTATATTATAATGTTCTTTACTAAAATATATAATTATTTATTTTAAGAATGTCTGAGCGAAAACTAAATCTATTAGTAATATGAAAAACAAAAAGATTTATTATAATTAATTTTTTAAATGAACATAGTTTAAAAAAGAAGAGCATCAAACGATAAAAATAATTAATGTCAAAGATAACAAAAATGAAGGTCAAAGAATTCTCGAAAAAAAGTGAAATTTTAAAATTATTATATTAAGCTGAAAGGCGAACACTATATAATTTAATTAAATTAAATTAAATTAAAAAAGATAAAATGAATACATTATTTTAAATAATAACCATCTTTATCTACCTGTTAAAAGTTAAAGTTAAAAAGCCTTGTTAAAGCCTTAGTAGTCAGCCATCTGACCTATTCTATCAGCTTGTCTCCATTAGTTTGTCTTGAATTTCTACTAGGCTTAGTTAGGCGGTGTAGCACTTCATTAGCGCACCATCCTTTAATATTCTGAATAGTTTTGGTCTTGCACTTAGCGTTCCTAATTATTTATCCAAGGATTAAGATTTGAATTAAAGAATTTTTTTCTATAAATTTTTCTGCTTTATGTTGGATATATCCTAAATAGTTTTCTAAAAATATCTTATTTATTCTTTCTTTAAATTTCGCTTAGTTAGTAGTAGTATTTTCATTGGTGTTATTTATTGCACACGTAGCATTTTATTCTTCTTTTAAACTATTATTCCTGTAACACTTATTTAATTTAAATTTACTACTTATTTTAAATAAACGCTTATTGTTTATTTTAATTTGAGGCTTCATTTTCTATTTCCATAAGATCTGATTAATTCTGTTAAAACGAAAATGGCGTAACCTGAATTTATTATTAAATTTAAAGAATTCTTTGTTCCAGTTTGTCTTCTATTTCTTATGATGATTAATATTGTTTCTCAAGTAAAGACGTTATTAGTTTTTCTAATTTTTTTACTTTATCAGTGAGGTATCTATTTTTAAACATAAACTCTTTTAATTACTTAGATAATATTTCTATTTGAGTTTGTGTCGGAAGTTTTTTTAATTCTGGATTTCCAAGTGGTTAATGTTCGTCATATCAATCATATTTCTCACTTTCACTCATTGTAATTATTTCGTTTTTTTATTTTTTAGAGAATTTTCCAGTTTAAATGTTTTGCTCAAAGTTCTGTTATTTCTTAGAAGCCATTTTATATATATAGTAATAAATGTTTTTATTTAGATTTATTCATAATTTTTTGTAAATAAGACAAAATAAAAAAAAATTTATGATGATTTATTTAGTTCAGTTGAGAACTCAGATATAAAAAGATTGAATTTATTTCATTATTTATAAAATTTAATTGGTACTAATTAATTTTAAAGTATTCAAGTCTAGTAAAATATAATAAAACCAAATACACAAAATAACATAAAAAATCAATAGCAGATTTCAATAGACATTTAAACTGATTACTAAGAGAAGTTTGATATTACATACTTAACTGATCTTGAGATTTAAAATGCGTAACTTTAAGAAAAAATTGCAAAATTAAAATATAAAATTTAAAGCAAGATAGAAGAGGCAAATACTTTTGAAAATTAAAGGCTAAGTGAAAGCAAAAATCTTAAATTTCGAATTTAAAAACTCATAACTAAAAATAATTCTCTGTAAGAAAAGCTAATACATATATATGAGTAACACAATAAAGAAACTTTAAACATTAAATCACAATATAAAATACACTTAGAATAATACCAAAATTATTTATTTAAAGCTCAAAAGTAAATTAAGAAAATCTAGAATAAAAATTAAATCTTAAGGTTTGATAATTAGTAGAAATAGTTAATGCTTTAGTCCAAATAATTTGTAAATAATGCTACAAATAAATAATAATCAATATAAACGAATACTGATCTTTCTTTAACTTAAATATAAGAATTGGAAACTTAGAGTTAACTTCTCACTTAGACTTAATAGCAAAGTATAGTAAAACAAGCTATGCTTAGCGAGGAGCTAATGAACATGACACAATCATTTAAACTACAAGATGAGGCAATACTTGCTTCCAAGTAAGAAGCCCAAAATATTATAAACAACTTGGTTACTCAAATTTAATTCATTCAAGCTGAATTGAATAAATGTAATTTGAGACATAATGAAGTATAATAACATCTTAGGGAGGTAGAAACTCTTAACTAAAATCTCAAAGGTGAAAATTTTCATTTATTAAGCAAAATAGATCAGATCGACTAAAAGGTACATTAATTCACAGTCAATTGCCAGTAACAACAGGCTTAGTGTTAATTATTACAAAATGAGAATTATTAAATATCATAGGAACTGAGCTTTCAAAAAAATAAATATGCCAAATCAGTCAAAAGCATTTTTACATAAACAATCACTCCTCAGGCATAGAATGAATAAACATAAATTGAAATTCAATTCAGCAACTAAATTTATCAAGCAACTATATCGACTTTAGATTCGACTACTGATACAGACTTATTATTCTTAGATCAATCTACCTAGTGCGACTTCGTTGAATTGAAGTATACAAAGTTGTAGAATTTATATGATAAATTAAACAAATAATTTATCAATTAAGATATATAGAGTGTCTACTAAAGGCTTGTCTCGTGTTAATAAAAATAGTTTTGAGAAAAGGAAACACAAACCTGTTTAAAGATTAATAGCAAAGATGCTTGAACATGAACAAAAAAAGGGAAATTAATAAGCAATTATAGTTAGACAAGAATCATGGAGTTAAAGAATTAGGTTATTTAGACTTAAAATTCTATCAATGCTAAGGATGAAGGAACAATAACAGTAGTTACCAATCATTAGCTAGTTGCTTCTTAACAAGAACTATAAATCACAAAATAGAATAATGGAAAACTGTAAGAGTAATATAATGAATTAAACGGATTATATGTTTAACTCATGCAGGATTATGAGCATCAAGTAGAATTGAAGCTAAATGTCTATGCATAAATTTCAGAAATATAGAGAAAATAATAAGATGTTAAAACTCAATCTTACTTGAAAGAAATAAAATGAAATGCTTCAACATAAACATTTTTAATTGATTAAATTTAAGAAGATTAGCAGATTGAAATTTTAGAAAATTCAAATATCTAGACGTCATATGTGATGATTTGGGGTAGCCAAACAAAATTTGGAAAGAGAAGTTGAAGAGATGCCAAATTTAACCAAGACACTTTAAACTTAAAATAGTCAAAATTTGGGTTTAATGAAATAAATATTGAAGAGATTTTAAATAAATACGAATTTAAAGACGTCTAACTAATTCAATTTATAAGGTCCAATAAATGATGAAATTAGAATCTTTTCACTTTAGTAGGCAATAGATTTATAACTTTATCTTGCAAACTAAACCATGCTACGTGTGATGGAAATGAAATAGATATAAAAATCGATAATAAATTGAGTGAAAAGTACGATTCATTGACATTATTTATTATAATAAGTTACAAGTAATATATCAAAAATTGCCCCAAATTGCTTAACATATAAATTCATCAAAATGAGAAGATTCTCTGTATTTATGAGCCAGGAATAAAAGGAGGAGTTTTGACTTCATCATAAGAAATTCATCGATTTATAAAAAACGGAAATTATATAGTTAAAACGCTGCTATAAACTGATTTTAGAATTAACTATATTGTCCTTTAAAAATAACTAAGACTCAAAGGAGGTGTAGAGAACAATGTAGAATAACCATATTAATGCAAACAAGAATTTGGGAATTAAGAAATAAAGATGCCTATCGATAAGCAAAGAGAGATAGGCATAATAAAGCTTGGACATATTAACATAAATAGAATTGGAAGCAAGCAATTAAACGTGGAAGAATTTATACGAAATAATGACTTAGACATTTTCTCAATTAATGAAACGTGATAAAAATAAGACTATCCTCCAATACTTATTAATGGATATAGGACCTATTTCAAGAACTCAGGAAAAGGAGGAGGAGTTTGCTTAATTGCTAGAGATTAACTTAATAGCACGGAAAAGAATAGCATATAACAATTAGCTCAAGAGAGGTTCGTTACAATCAAACTAGATAATATATTCATAACATCTTGTTACATGCCAGATAACAGCAAGAGTGAAAATATAAAAGACGAAGCATATGAATATATAAATGTATTCCTTAATTCTTTTCCTGACAACTCACATATATTATTAGGAGATTTTAACGCTCTACTATAAGACTTTGGGGATAACCCTATTAACAACTATGACAATACAAATAGATTCTAAGAATTCATTCTCTAAAACGATTTAGAAATAATAAACGATGCAAATATGAACACATGTTTACATAAAGGGAATAAAAATATGTATTGCAACGATTTTATTGTCATCAGTAATCACTTGAATATGAATTAATTTAGAAATTTTCAGGTTCATAATTATAGCTTATTTTCAGATCATATTCCATTCACAGTTTAATTTGTATACCATACTCATCTTCAAACTGAAAAAATAAAAGTGAGAAAGTACAAAATAAGTAGACTGTAGGATCCTATTGATAGATTTATCTATTAGAAGTTATTCAAAGATTAAGTAGAAGTATTCTTCCTAATTGATAGAGATAACTTAGAAGATTAATATACTTATATTAGAGACTGCATTTAGAACAATGCAGATTAAGTTTTAGGCTCATTTATCCCAGACCCGAAGTATAATAGACTTCCTAAGGACCTCACATAAAAATATATCGAAGCAAAGAGAGCAAATTAATTGTACAAAGAAACTTTAGCATATATAGGGAGGAATAACTAAGAAATCATTGATCTTCACTAAAGAGCGAACACATTATGAAAAAGCTTTTAGCATCATTTATGAAAATTTAAAAAACAAAAGGCCAAAAACAGATTCCTACTCCTCAATGAAACCACAAAAGATATGTTTTCTTAAGCAAAGAAAATACTTAACCCTAGACAAAGAAATTTGATGAACTTTAATAAGGAATTGAAGGACTAATTTGTAGAAGCATGGGAAAATTAGGTATTTAGCAAGCATTCGAATTTAACTAACCAATAGATTGAACTAAGTAACTAGAAAATAGATGCAATTTATGAAAATAACATAGAAATTCAAAATTAACCCTTTTCTTACTTATAAAATTTCGATCCTTTTACAATAGAAGAGATTACCTAACTTATAAGTCTAATTCCTAATGGTAAAGCAGCAGGGCCAGATGGAATAAAAGGAGAACTGCTAAAATATGCAGGACATTATCTAGCGTTGATGCTTCATTCTTTTATAAATAACATGCTTAGAATTGGAAGGATTCCTGAAGAACTTAATACTTCTATCATAATCCCCATTTTCAAAAAAGGAAGTAAAGACGATTGAAAAAACTGACGCCCTATTTCCCTTATCAATACTATTTTGAAATTATATGATAAGGCCCTTACGAAGAGACTCTACTCAATAATTTATGAAAGACAGTTAATCCACACAAGCTAAATGGGGTTTATGAAGAACAAATAAACCACCTAATAAATATGAGTGATCCAATAAATCATAGATCTTTATCGAAAACAAGCGAAAGGAAAAACTAAACTGATTACAACTTTAATTGAAGTAGAGAAAATGTTTGATTCTATTGAAAGAAGAATTCTTTTTAAATAACTAAGAAGAGTCAAATTACCACTAGGTCTCATCTTGGCTTTAGAATCTTTTTATAATAACTTAACTACTTCCTTTATTATAGATGGAACAAATTCTAAGAAATTTAAATTTAGCAATGGAGTGATGTAAGGAAGTTCGCATGGACTTGTGCTTGCATTATTATACTATGACATTGTCATTAGACATATAAAAAAAAAAGGAGAAATATTAGGATTCAGATGTGCTAATTTTAAGAATAGGTTCACTTGTAGAGGTTGAGCTGACGATTTAATACTATTATCGAACTCATAAAAAAATATGTAGTCACTTATTAATGAAGCAAACTCCATTTTCAATTAGACATTTCTTAAAATAAATGTCTCCAAATGCGAAACATTATAGTTTTTAAAAAAGAAAAGCAAAGAAACAAAACTAGACTTAAAAATAGGAGACCAAGCAATAATTTAGAAACAGCAAGTCACATATTTAGGGGTGATCCTTCACCAAAAGAAGAATCTAATTAACCATTGCAAATACGTTGCTGCAAACTATCTTTCAGCAATTAAAAAGGCAGTATTTGCATTATCAAGATATAGAAACGTAACACCTTGAAATTTCAAAATGCTTTGTAGACTGTTCACGCTTCCTAAAGCAGAATACGGTGGGGACTTAATACCTTGGACTGTGCAGTATGGAATAAATGTAATCTTGAACAGAATTGAAAAGAGCATGAGATTAATAGCCAGAAAAGCCTTTTAATCAGCAGGAAATACGTTTAATGAATCATGCTTTGTAGACCTCAACTGGATGCCATTCAAACACATGATGGCTCTTAAGTATTTCAGGTTTTTCTTTAAGATTAGAAATGAAAGCTAAAATCAACCTTAATCATCTATTGGAATATTGTTTGAGAATAATTATAAAGAGGGATATCAATATTATGATGAAGTTTAGAAACTGGCCTCATTTTATAAAATAGAAATTGATAATAAAGAGCACAATAACAACTTAATTTAATTCAGTAAATATGTGTAGGCATAAATATAAAAGACATATTTTGAATTACCTCTTTCAAGATTCAGCAGAATACCTATTGCATAAATATATACAGAACAATTTTAAAACCTAAGATAATTCCCCAAAATAACATACACGAAATTAAACAAAAAATATTTGAAAGAAATAATTTGTATCTATAAGATTAGAAGCCAGTCTTACGCATTTCGAAAGACTCTGAAAGATCGAAATTATATTATTGAAAACCCTTTTTGTATATGCGGAGAATATGACACTCTCCAACATGTAATGGAATGTATATATTACATTGATATAAGAGAATGATTGGTCTCCAAAATTGGTTAATGTGATATTTTGAAACTAATAAGTTACGATTAACTATATATAAACTCTTTTCCTAAGAAAAAAATAGAAATGGTGGATGAATAAATAAAAATATTCATTCAAATGTTTATTAAAAGGAGGCGAGAAATTCTATAACAAGAGAAAGAAGAAGAGCAATACGAGAAATAATAAAAAGAAGCAAATCTAAGAATAGAAAATTTTAATGAAGAGAATGAAGAATAATAAAAACAAGAAAACAAAGAATAAGATGTCCAACAAAATTAGATGAAAAATGATGAGGAAGAAGAAGATTGGAACGAAGAGGAAAACGATAGCGAAGGTGAAGAAGAAGAAGATTGACAACAGAAAATAGAAAAAAATGAAAGTTGGCTTGAAAATGAACAAGAAAGGAAATACTCAGAAGAAAAAAAAAACCTAAACTAGAAAATTAGTTCTGAAGAGCAATAAACTTGATATACAATAGCATTTAAAAACAATATAATACCTTCAATTGGAAGAACATATTCTGAAAATTGAAGGTACCACAAATTTTTTTAGTTAATTTATAATAAAACCAAGTATTTTTTGATTTTAATATCTCATTTTTTAATTTATATAAATTTACCTTTTTTTTCAATCATAGTATGAGTTTTCGAAATTAAATTTATTAGAACGGAAATAAATAGAAATCATGATGAGTAGTAGTTTAATCAAGTAAGAAGAAATAAATATAACATATATAACAAGCAATAGATACCAAAGCTTAATTTATTAAAATATATGAATATTATTTTAATTACAATTTATTGAAAAAATATAAACGAAAATTTTATATCGTTTCACTTAGACTAAATATGCTAATAAACATATAAAGAATAAGCATAATGATTCTAAAGAATTTCTTTTGGATTAGCATTTTATAATAATTAAAGTTAACTATAAAATATTAGGTTAAATAAAATGATTCAAAGAAAAATAAAAGGAAATGTGATGAAATTTTCATAAATTTCCTCATTAAATTTTAGTAAAATGTTCTATTTTAAGCTAATAACTGAAAGATTATTTTTCTTGTTATTAAATTTCTTAAATTACATGTTTTATGAGTTCTATTTTCTTAAAGCTAATATTTGTTATATAAATATATTATACTTATTGAATAGTCATATACTTAGCATGATAAAATGGATTTATTAATTTACTATTAAGCAAATCAAACTTTTATTTGTATCATTTTAAGTAAAAAATTCAATAAAATGAAGAAATTTTATGTAAATTATGAATAATCAAGGTATAAAAAACAGAACTGAAATAAATCTTTCACTTGCTAATTTTAATGCGTATCGACTGATATTAAATTATCTATAGTTTTTATTAAATAAAATCAACTTAAAAAATTAAACAAAGCTAATAAAACCGAAATATAAAGCATTAAGCATTTTTGTTTATCTTAGTTATTATTTATAATCCTTTTATCAAAAAATTTATCATGTGTGAAACTATTATGACACTAACCTTTCATTTTAGTTGGTAGCAAGATCAATATTACAAAGTTAATATCTGAAAGAAATTAAATCCGATAGAATAAGTCTGAAAATTTATATAATATTTTAAAACTAAATTTTATAGCTAATAGATCTAAATCTGAAGAATAAATAACCATTTTAAAAATATACATTCAATTATGGATAATAATTAGTTATTAGATTTTACAAAAATAATCATGACATACTATACTAATATGGAGTCACCTTTATTTTGATTGCCACGAATTTAAAATTTGTTATTCTTCTTTTTCTCTCATCTTTTAAAAACAAAATCTATTACCTTCTTCTTGAGTCTTGAATTTCTTACTGAAGACTGGAGAGTGTTAGACCATAGAGGAATTCATATTTGTGAAAAATTTCACATGAGATCTAAATTTTTCTAAAATAAAAAAAGGCTTAAGTCGTATCTTTTCGAAACAATCCAACTCTTACCAGAGTCAGTGAAATGTAAATGAAAGAGAACTCTTAGACTTGGAATTGAGCCCAATTAATCAAGCTTCGATATTAAGTCGTTTGCCTGAATTTTATACCGTTAGAGAGAACCCTCGAATAAGTTAAGTTTATCTCTAAGAGCCAACAACTCTTATCTAAGAAGGCATCTAATACGAGATTAATCATATGACAACATACACTGAAACAGATAACCAACAATAGAGTTAACGACTCATTATCCATATTTTTATAATATAAAAATATGTCTGCAAATAATCTTTCTTCAATATAGCAAGACTAATTTCTTCTATATTATTTTAATTTAATACCATTTATATTTTTAGCAATTAATTAATTTTAACTATAAGGGTTAGGGTCATCTTTAATTAGAGGAAATGTTTCCTCAAATTAAAGACAATAAAAGTTTTTATATTCAATACTCAACTGTATATGTCTTCATCTGAATCAATTTCAAACTGAGATAATTCTTCTTTCTCTTCAATAAGCTCATAAAATTGTTCTTCCATCTTCTTGTAATTTTTCTCCAGCTTCTCTAAACAAATTCTAAGGTCATTGTTGTCCTTTTAAAGCTATTAATTCTGTTACTATTAATTACCAAGATCATAATAAAATGGTAGAAGGGTTCAAGAAAGGCTTTTATACCACCTCCTAAAAAAGGGAGAGAAAGTAAGAACCCTCATCTCTAACTAACACGTCTTCTTCCTAGAAATAATCTTCTTCTCAAAACCTTCAAGAATAATAGACTCAACTAGGAACTTCCAGATCAACTTAAAAGATGGGACAAAAGCGCCAAAAGGCTACCTCAATGACACCAACTGAAGAGGAAGGACCTAGAAAGGTGCTGGAGACGCAAGAAGCAGCAGCCGTGCGAGAGTTTGCGATGCCACAGTTCCAGGAAGAACAGGCATAAATTTTAGTCGCATTCTCTGACCTGAAGGAGGAAGTAAAGAAACTAAGATTAGAGGATAGAGCTCTAAAACTCAAGTTACTGAGCTCAAGGAACGGAAAGAAAGCTTCTGGGAAGTCTACGATCGAGAGCAAAACACTTTCTTCAGGGAAATGGGATTGCTACAGCAGAGAACAACTGTGCTTGAAGAGAACAGCAAGTAGCAACAGTAGACAATTCAAGATACAATGGACATAGAGGGAGCTATTAATTTACCGAGGAGTCCAGACAAGAAATGAATTAGGAATAAACCAAGATGTTTTGTATGCAAACAAACTGGACATAAATATAGACAATGTTAGAAATTGAAATTAATTAAATAATAGTACTGGAATAGTAAATAATAAGAAAAATAATAGTACTAATATTAGGATAAGATTAGACGAGAATTCTGTAACTAATTTTATCCGTCAGGAGGTCAAATCTATAAACCGAAGTGGTATACAATCTAAGGCGACTGAAGAAAGAGTCCTGAAGGGAACTGGTTCCAGCCAGGTTATCAAACTGGTCCTGTGAACACGAGGTTGAAAGTCCTCCAAGTTCACTAAACTCCAATTTAAACTTTTTTAATTTTAATTGATTACCAAGATCCTGTTTGATTAGTGTAACACTTGAATCATCTAATATCAGCTTCTTTCTGTAAATACCTCCAAAGTAGTTACAATATAGCCTCCTCGATGTTCCAAATTATTTACGGTGCTGCTCAAGCCCTCTTCTTCACTTCGGACATTACCTCCAAAAATGTCCAGCCTTTTAACAACAATAGCAACGTTTTATTAAGGGCTTGAATTAAAATTTTTATTCTGCTTACATTTTTTCAATTTCCATCTTTTCTGATTGAAGTTAGTTTTTTTTGATTGGTAATCGAATTTCTTCTTTAATTTTCTATTGATTTGCTTCTAGGTTTTTTTCTAATAGTTCAAATTAGGAAGTTAAGGCTTCAATTTAAAACTAAACTTTACTTACCAAGTCTTGATCTTCTTTTTTTCTATCTTAAAAAAGAAGACGAAGATTCAAGTTTTCCGCCTTCAGGATCTATATTTCGATATTCATTTTCTCAATTAATGAATAAAGCTAAATAATGTCTTGCTCGTGGGGTTTCTCAAGCTTTTTCAGTTTGCTAGGAAATTTCGTATTTCCCAATCCTTAGCAGGAGTAAATTTATCTTTTTTGAATTCTTGGTTCTTGTTAGTTAACTGAGACTTAAGATTTATCTTTAAGGTTAGAATTCAAGGTTTAGATTCCCGGGTTTTTTTCCATTTTTTTCCATTTTTTATTATATTTTTAGCAATATATAATAATTTTTTTATTTTATAAAATATACAAATTATTTATACTTAAATACCGCTTATATATTATATTTGTTATTCACGTACTAAATTCATATCTTTAATTTTTTTCTTGTCCTTGTCCTTCAAACATAAAATTTTTAAGGTTTAACTATCTTGCCTTTAGTTAGATAATTTACGAAAGTGATACATCTGTAAAATTAATCTGCTTGCTTAGCTAAAAAATATTGATAGAGCTTTCATATTTTTTAGTTTATTATATTATTTTTTAAAACCGCCATAGTTGTTCGAAGGTGAACAACAAGGTCATCTTCATCAGAGGTTGGGGAAGTTAAGTACCCATAATCGACTTTATGTCTTCCTCTGCTTGAGTTGACCTCGAGACATAAGATTCTTAGACCTTCGACACTGGCTTGGCTTCGTTTATTTTTAATTCTGGAACTAAAAAGAAATAATATTGCGAGCTTCATCAGAGGTGGGGAATTTAAGTACCCATAATTGACACATGTCGTCCTCTGCTTTGGTGATGCAATGAGACACAATCCTGCCATGTCCTTGGACTTTCAGCAAGTATTAAAGATTACGAGTATTCTAAAATTATATCAGTATTGAACATTTTTATCAGTACTGAATGATTATACCAGTATTGAACAAGGTTTATCATTATCTGATAATTTTATCAGTAATAAACATTCTTGTCAGTATGAAATATTTTTTTAAAGAGCTGCGCACCAACGAGAGTGCCACGCGCTCTATAATCAAATTTATTTATTTATTATTATAAGGTGATTATTATATTTTTACTAATATTTAGTTAGATAGTGCTATCTAAATTTTAAGTTCGTTATTTAACAGATTTCGGAATTTTATTTGTTTAAATTACGAGGAATCTATGTTTTTAAGTTTAAGATTAAATGTGAAAAAGCCGTTCTAAGTTGAACTAAATTAGTTATCAGATAATTTATGCAAATCTATTGTTTTATTTTTTGAATAATCATCTCTAAAGATACCAGTCATAGAAGCCTAATTAATTTTATTTTTATTTAATTATTGTAAAACATTTTATCCTTTACGTTCTTGTTCAATCGTTAATGATTACACTTTGTAGAATTAAAGGGAAATCTTTTCTTTAAGTAAGATTAAAATTAAATTTAAGAATCTAGCAAAAATAATAGTAAATTAATTTATTTGTAAGCAAATATCTAAAAATATATTTGGCTTTTTCTAAGTTTTAAGATATTTAGCTTAATATAAATAAACTTAGAAATATACTTATAATAAGATACTTCCAAACTTTTATACATTTTATCATACTTAAAAGCAAAATTAAGTTTCATTCTATCACTTTAATTTACTATTACTTAATTTTTATTCTTAGCAAGCATATTTGTTTTTGCGTTTTTTTAATTTTCCTTAGATTCCTAAAGATATCTAGTTTTAAGTTTCTTAGAAATCTAAAATATTTGTAGCATAATTTTAGAAATAGCTTTAAGCTTCTCTCAATTATTTTAAAGGTTTTTACAAAATGATATAAAGTCTCATTATGACTGAATAATCAATATAATATCAAGAAGCTATTAGCAGATTTTCGAATCTCAAAAGATAATCTTTATCATCAATTTTATTTTCATAGAAATTTTGAGTTTCTCTAACAAAAAGGAAATTAAAGATAATTTAAGCTCCACTCTTAAAATCATAAAGCAATTGACTTACGAATCCATAAAAGGTTTAACAATAACTATCTCCAATGTAATATACCAATATATAAAATGTTTATACTCGCTATTAATATAACACTTCTCTGATTATTATAAACTACTTAAAAATACTTTAAATTGCTTTATTTATAAGTAAACCATTAACAAATTTAAGATAAAGTAACTTTCAAAACTTTATCATTCTTTATCCCTTTATTTTTTTTAATTTTTCCTTTAGAGTGTTAAATCTTTTATAGCCTAATCTTACTCTAGCTATATATAAAGGTACTTGCTTACTATTTATTTTAAAACCTTTTTTCTTATGCAGAAATTAACTAGATAAGCAATGCTTATTTCATTTTAACTTATTCTATTAACTTTTCTTTATTTAAAGCTTAAAATTATTTTTCTTAATAAATTATTTCAAATATGGGCCAAGCAAACTCTACCTAATCTTAATAAATCAATCCTACTGAGGGGTAACGCTTAATATTACCCTTTTAAGGATAAGTTTGTTGTAAATATTCGTGTGGATTTACAGTTAGAGATTTGTAGTAAATACCACAATAATTGAGAGAAAAAGGAATAGCAGACTAGCAGTGAAAGTAATGAATAGAACTTTATAATAGAGATGTAAAACCTCATAGTAATAATTGTTGTTCTGAGTTTTGATTAGTAGCTTTATCTTCACTTTTAGTTCCTTTTTTAATATATCTATGTATTCCTGCAGGTAAATGTAATAGATATCACCGAGGAATGAAAAAGTGGATGAATACAATTAATGAATAACTTCCGCCAGAAATGTATGTCAAAGCTTAAACAATGATATAATCAAGTGGGGAGTATTAAACATCATTTTCAATTCTTTCGTTTGCTTTAACAAATTAAGAATCTGAAAAGTTGAAAAAGGAGCCAATAAGACCGGATGATTGTCAGTGTTGCGCTTTTTGGTATACTTTCTGTCCAGCTGAGAGTTATCTAGCAATTTGAAAAAAATATTTAAGAATTTATGATATAATTTACCTAGTTATATTTCCTAGAGTTATATTATTAATATTTTAAGAAGCATAAAGTAGATAAAATCATTTTCTAAGGTAACTAAAATGTGTATTCTATTTAATAGTCATTTAGAGATTAAATTAAATATAAAGATAATTTGAACTATGCTTTGAAAGTTTCTAAGCTAAATATTTAGCTATGAATTTAGTTTTAAAATTCAAATCTTTGTTAAATCTATTCTCGCTAGAAAAATTAAAGAGATATAAAAAGTCGAAGAGGAAGAAATATAAACTTAAAATAGAAGTTTATGCTATAAAGATTGTAACTAAAAAATAAAAAAACTAGATCTCTTAAATTATTGGTATATTTATCTCTATTTAACATTATCTAGTTATTTTAGTTTATATATCTACAAGATTGTTTAAATGAGATAAATTAAAAATAAAAAAATATGATATTATTGTTCATTTACCTGATACTTCAGTTGAAAAAAACGAAAGTTTTTTTGTATTATCTAAGAAATATAAAAATCAAAACTTTTGAGAAATATTTGAGTTTTGAGAAATATGGTAAAGCTATATAGCTAAATCTTAAGAAAATATTACTTATAATTCTTTAATAAAGTTACCTTCTACTTTTTCTCATAGTTATTTATGAGTCTTTGGTTTAAAAATAATTTATTCAGAATTAGTTAAAAATAATCCTTAAAATGAGAAACTAAAATATTAATTCTTCAGAAAGAAAGATATAAAATACAAAAAATGAAGAGTTAGAAGTTAAAGCTCATTAAGAAGAACTTAATATGGCATAGAGCAGTAAGTAATTATATGCTGGACTTATGATATAAGAAATAAATAATTACTAATTTAACTAAAATTCCTATTTTATAAATTTGAATTAGGTTTTTAGCGTAACTATCTTTATATTTATTAAGATAATGCTATACATGGTTATTAGTGATAATTATTCTAAATATCGTTTATCTATTTTGGATTGATATATAATGCTCGATAAAAAAATATTAAAATAAAACTGTAAGATTAAATTAATAGCCCAGATAAACAAAAGGTATCATCAAGGCTTTTTGGAATTTTGCTCATTAAAATTTAATATTAATATCTAATTATTAACTAGCAACTGTATAGGTATATTTATTATTATTAAATTTCTTAAGATATATTTAAATACTTTTAATTTAATAGTTAAATATTGTTCTAAAAACATAAATAAGCTTAATGAAATTATCATTAACAGAGTATACTTAGATTAAATTGTGACTTTATTAGTAAGCATATAAGCATTTCAGTTGTATTATATTGAATCATAAAAGCTCAATGTATGGTTATTATTTAAGTTTATCATAGAAGCCATTTAAAGTTTTGTTTTATGCCATTCGTAAATATCTTTTATGACTATAACTCTAAATTATTAGCCAAAATAAATATTTTTATAGTAGTGTTATTAAATTATATTACTTCTCCCTTTTCTTATTGAATCACTTTTTTTCTTTCCAGAAATCTCATAAAATACCACTATATAATATATTTCCATATAAATGCAAAGATACATATATTAGGTTAAATTTTATCGATGACTAGAATAAAAAATATAGAAAGAAAGATTT
Organism: Loxodes magnus; assembly: GCA_946699065.1. Classification (NCBI taxonomy): domain Eukaryota; phylum Ciliophora; class Karyorelictea; order Loxodida; family Loxodidae; genus Loxodes; species Loxodes magnus. The sequence continues at coordinate 28,494 of CAMPDV010003908.1, forward strand.
AAAATTTATGAGTCTTTTTTCATAGAAAAATTATACTTAATATATAATAAATTTAAATAATAAGGAAGGGTAAGCCAGATAGTTTTGAAGTTGGCTTAATAAAAGATAAAAAATATAATAGATATAAAAGTAATTACTGGAAAAAAAAGTAAAAATAAGCAAATAAATAGAGAATAAATGAAGGAATCTCCTCCTAAAATGTTTAAGTAAGCAAAAAAGCTTTTGAATCCAAGGAAGAGAAATTAAATGTATTTGGATTCTGAAGGGTTTTCAAATTTCATAAACAATTGGGAAAATAATGTTTTTAATAAGCAAAAAACATTGATGAAGAAGAAATAAGAAAGTGTAATTAAAAAATTGATATTATTTATAGAAATTGTGATTTCGTATAAGAACAGGTACCTATATATAGACAAGATTTCGATCTATTTAATTTAAATGAAATTTAAGCAATTATAAAGAAATTAGGAAATAACAAATCGGGTGGAGTTGATGGCGTTAAAGCAGAACTTGTTAAATATGCTAATAAAGAGTTTCATCTTGTCCTTTTAAAATTTAAAAATAGCATGCTAGGAAATCAAACTGTCCCAAATGAATTTAAGTAAATAAGAATCCTTCCTATTTACAAAAAAGGATAAAAAATTTATTGAAGAAATTGGAGACCTATTGCACTTATAAACATCATCCTTAAAATATATGATAAAATGCTTACTTAAAGGTTATATGAATATATTGATTAATGAAAGATAATACTTCCTTCACAATAGGGATTTCTAAAGAAAAGATAAACTATGCACTAAGTATGAACCTTATAGTCAATTATTGATTTGTATATAAGATGAGGAAAGAAGAAACATTTGCTATCTTCTCTTATTGATGTTGAAAAGAACTTGAATAGTATTGATAGACGTCTATTGCTTGATTATTTAAGAAAAATTAAAATACCTTTAGCACTAATAAATAGTATTAAATCATTTTATAAAGATCTAGATGTTAGATTTCTATTAGATGGAAAATTATCAAAGAATGCTTTAATATAACAATGGTGTATTATAAGGAAGTTCACATGGACCAGTACTTACCATAATTTTCTATGATATTGTTATTAGATACCTGGAAAATTATCAGAAATAACTTGGATTTAAAATTTTAAACCGTTATTTAGTAACTAAAGCATAGGCTGGCGATTTGTTATTTATTTCAAATGAAGATAATATGAATTCTTTAATAAAAGCTGTTTGTAAAGTATTTAGTTGAGCAAAACCATCAATTAATACAGAAAAATATGAATATATATGTTTTCTTAAGAAGAATTAGAAATAGAATTATTAGATTTTAATATTACTTTGAGAAATAACATTATCAAAAAATGTCACATATTTAGGATTTAATTTTAATTAATTATAAAAGTAAAAATTAATTGCTATGATATTTGCCAAAATTATAGGAAGTGTGTGAATGGAACTTTGGTATAACTTGCAAAATATAGAAATATCTCACCATAAAATTTTAAATAAATCTTTCGATCTTTTATATTATCGAAAGCTGAATATGGATTGGAAATAATATCATGAGCTATTCTAAAAGGAATAAAGAAAATCAAAAAAGATATAAATACTAGTCAGAGAAAATTATCAAGATATGCACTTTAGTGTCCTAATTCTTCCTTAAACGAATCTTGCTTCATAGATTTTAATTGACTTCCATTTGAATATTATATATCTATGAGATACTTTAAATTTTATCTCAAATTACTATAAGAAAGTGAAACAAATCCAAATTCATATGTAGCTTTCCTCTTTAATAAAACAAAAAAGCAGTAATCTTAATTATTTTAAGATATTATAGAAACTATCCTAGCATTTTTAAATTGATTATTTGGATGTTAAAGAAAGCAAAGAATTCCTACGATTAGCTTAAAATAAAATAAGACAAAAATTTATTAAGATTCAATAAGAAGAATGAACTTAATGCCTACAGCATGTTTACATTTAGATGAAATTGACAATAACACTAATAATTCCCAATTTACACTTATTCTAATCTTAACAAACATATGGTAAGAGAAATTGTATCGATTTATAAGCTTAGAGCATTTTCCTATAACTTCTAATATTATTTGCTGTAAAGGCATTATAACATTTAAAGCTCTGAAACATGTTCTTGAGGAGACCTTGATACTTTTAAACATATTCCAACATGTGAGATCTTGAAAGAGTTAATTTTAGAATTTGAAGACTTAAAAAATTATGGTTTATTAAAGCTCTTAACCTATAACCAAAAATATTTAAATGAGAACTTTACTAATATTCAGTAGCTCAAGAAAATTGATATTAGAATCAAGATTTTTCATAAAAAAATGCTCAGAAGAAGAATAGAAATCATTGAGTAAAAAGATATGTTTGAAAAAGAACTTCTATTTTAAAAAAGTGAAATTAGATCACCACATTAACTGTAAAAAGAAGATTTAGAATAAAATTTAATACAAGAGTAGAAAAATTGAGAGAGAGCTCCAAAATTCAAACTTTTTTATATTACTATAAATAATAATGTATAGACATTTTTAGTAAATTTAAATTTAATCATTCTTAGTAAAATCAAACTTAATGTAAAATAATCATAAATACATATGTTTTGATAAAAATTTCAAATATTTAATATATAATAAATATATTTATTTGTGCTTTTTATAAGTAAATAATTTTAATTAAGAAATTCGAAGATTAACTAAAGTATATGTCTAAATATCATTAAATTTGATAATAAGAGTTGCATTAATTAAATTAAGAAATTATTAAAAAGAAAATAATTAAAAGATATGTAGCTTAAAATTATTTTATTTATTAATATGACGTCGATTTTATTTGGCTTGTCACGTATTAGTTTATAAAGAGTCTCAAGAATCATTGTAAAACTCATTGAAATCGTCCATTTATTTTCCAGGAGCGTATTCCTGACTATGGCTACTATTCTGGCCTTTCTTTACCTTTGGTATTTTATTTCAATTTTGGTTTTTTCCAAATATTTTCTTCTTTCTTCTTTTTGAGTATCTACTATTTATTAAAGCAAATAATCTCCACCAATAAATTTTTCCTATATAAGAAACCTTCAGAAGTATAATTAATCTTGGTTAGGTTTTATAAATTTTTATTTTCACAACTTTGAAATTTTTGTATCCCTATCCTTCTACAGATTCAGTACATCATTGATCATATTTTTATTGCTAAATTAATTGATTATTTTTTTGGTTTGATTAATATTTAAATTTGATTGCTCAATCTTCATTGGGTCTAGTGAGATTTTACTCATAACTCGTTCTTAGTTAATTTAGCTAACATTTCGAGATTCTAATATTTTCTTCTGCTTTTTTAATTTCTTGATTAAATAGATGATTTGAAGCTTTTAGTTCAATTTTGTATTAAGTATTTTATTATCATTTTAAATTAAGTTAATTTTTAAATCTAAACTGTTTTTTTGCGGAATTATTGTTGTAAAGCATCCTATATCTTTTTTTTTCTTCTGGTTACAGCAAATAAATCTCAATCAAGACATCTTATTGCTAGTTAGAAGATTAATTTTAGGTAAATTGTTTCTTAGGTGCCATTTTATTTTATACAATATAATAAATGCTCAGTAATACAATTAAAAATGAAAATAAGTCAAAGCAATAACTAGATTGCTCTATAGGCTTAATATAAAAGTCTGAAAATCTCTACAACTCTTCTCCTTGCCATGCATGTTATCTTTTAATCCTTCTTTCACCTAGATGCTAGATGTATTTTTTCTTGTAAATTTCACCAAATTTGTTGCACTATAATCTTTCTCTTTCTCTTGATAGCTTTATTTGCTATTGTTTCTTCATTTTGTTCTCCAATTACTTCTAATAGTTTCAATATTCTTACTTGAAATTAAGAAATTTCTAGCATCTTTTCCATAGATACTTTTGAGAGTTACAATAGTAACATCTTTTCGCTTATCGTTTAGGTTTAAATCTTGAGTTATTTTCACCTTCAATTTCATTGGATCATTCCTTTATTCTTTCAATTCCATTTAAAGATGCAATTCGTACTTATTTTCTTCTATTTTTTCTAATTTGCTGATCAGTTCTTTCTGCTTCTATTGTAGTTTTGAGATTAACTGCTCTTTTCTTGTGATATATTTCAAAATGCGTTAAGGTCTCTTTCTTAGGTCATGAGTCTCGATTCTATTTCCTCTGCAAGTTCAAGTTTTTCCATTATCTTCTTATTGTCTTTCTTCAACTTTTTGACCTCTTCCTGGAGGTCTAACACCGCTTTAATCAGCTAATCATAGCTTATTTACTATTATGTGGTGAGATTCGAGACTTCCAAGCGCATAATATTCTTAGCCTATTTCCTAGGCTTTTCTTCAGAGGTGGGAGATTCACCCTGATAGGTAACCTTTTTGTTACCCTTTTCTGATTCTAACCTTTCTAGGATGTCGTTAATTCCTACCTTTTAGGAGCTGTGCAGATCCTGGTTTAAATCCTTACATCTTTTTTCTATTTTATCTCCATTTTTTTAATATGTAATCTAAAATAATAGGATATCTGATAATCAGATTAACTTATTTTTAAATATAAAAGCATAAAGGTATTAAAGGAACATATAAATTGAAAAAGTTACTCAAATAAATAATTGAAAAGTTTTATAAATTAAATATTGTAAATTTGCTTTTAAACTAAGATTCCACAGTGAATTCTATGGAAATAATTTAAATGCTTTAACAATATTTTTTATAAAAAGACTAAAATTTGCATAAGGTTTTATGCTGTCTAAAGAGGAGAGAAATATTAGAAATATTATCTAGGAAACATTTAAAACCACTCCACCAAGAAAGAAAGGTGAGTACTAGTATCTATAAACTACATAAACGAGATATCTCCTAAATAACATAGGAAGGAAGCAATGTTAAGAAATATATGACAAATAATGACTGGAGTAACCTAAAAAAATCAAGTCCTTGAAATAAAATAAAAAGGCTCGAAAAATGATTTTAAAAGTAATCAAAATTGTGCAGGACTATAAAATAAATTAGAATAGCTTCAAGATAAGCCGATATTTCCCCACGGAATTAGACTTTCATATGCCCTGAAGCAATTTAAGGGAAAAATATGAAGGAAAATAAAAGAACTAGATGAGACTTATGAATAATGTAAAAATAAAGCAAAAAATACCTAATGAAGCAAGAAAAAATTAATTATGGTCAAGAAAATATAAGTAGCTATAAGTCAAAAAAAACCATATTAGTTTAATTAAGCTATTCTGTAGGTAATATAGAAACGAAGAAAAAAAAATTTTAAATTTGCTACATTTGAAAAAAATTGACACCTCAGCAAGAATTGCATCTAAAATTAGATGATTCGAAGGAAAATATGAAAAGACATAATTACCTATTATCCATAAAATGATGTTAAGATATGGAAGAAGAACCTCAATCATTAAAGTAGCATAACCCTAGAATTGAACTAGCAATAAGCTAAAGATTTGGGTACCTGAATATTATTCAGAGAGAAGGAAATTTATTAAAGATAAATTTTTATTTTTCTAAAAACCTTTAATTTTAATTTTAATTTTAATTCAATAAAATTATTTTCTTTCTAAAAAAGATATAAATTAAATTTAATCAATTAATTAAAAAAATAACAATTTTCATAATTAAAGTAATTTTAGAAAGTTCTTTATAAAAAATGATTCATTATGCAATTTTTTTGATAAACTTAAAATAATTGCTTAAGTCTGATGAAATGTTTCTTTCTAGATTACTTATTACAAAGTAGTTATAATCAGTTTACAACTCTTAGAAGATATTTATTTAATTAAATAATTTATGAAAATTAATTATTCAAATTATGTTTACTCATTTTTCAAGATAGTGATTCAATAAACATTTTTTAGGTGTTAGAAAGTATATTATATACTAGGTAAAAATATTTAGGAATTAATAAAAAAGAAAATTGCGGAATAAATTCTAAATTTTCAGAATATTTAGAAATCTTTTGACTTAAACTAAATCATTTTTTTCAAACTAAAAAGAAAGTAAAGAGTATAAATGAATAATAAAAAAATTAGCGTATTACAACCATTATTTGGATCATCATGATTAATAAAGAAGCTTAAATTTACTATCATTAGTAGTCTTGAAAATTTTCTTATTTCATCTGGTCTCTTTGACTATCTTTTTCTTCATTCCGTATTTAAAATCAAAATTGATTGCTTTCAATCTCTAATTCTTTCAGAAGGTTGGAATGGAAGGGATAAGAGCATTTCGAAATTGCTTATAATGTATTAGTCGAAATAAATTATACTAGATAAAAGTTATAACAGTCTCAACCATGTCTTTGATTATTTCCAATTCCTGATCAGATTAGTGAATTGCGAATCAGAATAAATCAGAACCCTGGAAATCAGTGCTACTAGTTAGTTTCTTGTACTGAAAGGGAGAACCCTCAAACAAAGTAAGGCTTATCACACAATGAGTGTCCTTCCTTGTTTGGGTGGCACCTAAAGCAAGAGTACCTGCAATGCAGACAAGACAGCACCGAATTACCTACTCAGCTGACCAGAGTCGAATATCCATTTTAAAAAATATATTATATTATAAAAATTTTTATTTCAAATATCAGATCATTACTCAACAAAATTTTTCGACCTCTTTATTTAGATAAAATACAAGCTGAGGTTAAAAAATGTCTGAAATAACTTTTAAATCTCAACTTGAATGATTATAATTCTAGTCCGTTAGCAGCCTCTGAAAGAAAGTATAATCCTATTTTAATTTTAGCTAATAAATATCTAAGAAATCTATTGATAAGAAATTAATTCATTATAAAAGTCTGCTAAAATTAAATTTAAATATAGCTTCATAATTTATTTTAGCTATAAAGAAAGTTAAGCATTTTATTACCAAATTTAAAACTGATAGGAGAAACCGAGGAAACAGATGAAGTTTGTTCTCCACCAGGAGGTATCAAAGTTCAACCCTTCTGGCCAGATGAGCATGGAGTAGCTCATCAAAGTGGTACTGAATCTCCAGGAAGAGGTCAAGAGATTGAAGAAGGACAATGATATGCTGATGGCAAAGCTAGACCTAGCAGAAGGAATTGAGTCAAGACTTATGTCCTAGGAAAAAGATCTTAACGCCTTTTGGAATATCTCACAAAGTCAGACTAACGAATTCTAAAATTAGCTTTAGAAACAGACTGAACTGGATAACAGACTCGGAAAAGTAGAAGAGAAATTGTAAACTTTTAAGAAAGAGTAAAGCGAAACTAGAGCTATACAAATGGAAATTGAAGCACGAGCAAACAAATCAAGGAAAATAATTCAAAATAAAAAAGAAATGTTTCTGCTGTGGAAGCGTATGACATTTTTATCGGAAGTGTTAGAAATTCTAATAGAAATAAAGAAACTATTGGATAAAAGAACAACAAAAGAAGAAAAAAGAAGAAGCAAGAATGAAAAGAATGCATTGCAACCCAGATGGTTCAATATACAAGATCAAGATGGAACCATATCAAGTAAAAGGATGGAAAACCTGGAGAAACCCGAGTTCCCAATCTCGCTAAAATTATACGTCCCAAACATTTATATTTAACAGAAGGGAGCATGAACTGCTGTCCTCCTAACAGGGTTGAAAATCCCTAAAACGGAAAACTTAAAATTAATATTATTATTATTATTTAAAACTGATAGTAAAAGGAACAAACAAATTTATACTAAACTACATTTGTACAAATTAAAGACAATTAACTCTTCATATTAAAATAGAGAAATAGGAAAAGTAGAAATAAATAAAGTAGACTATTTCAAAGTAACAGAGATAATTTATTGTTATCATTTGCTTAATAGTTTTCATTTTTTGAGCAACTACATAATTTCATCCTAAATAATATATATAAAGCTTGCTAATAATTGTCTATCACTTTTAACAATATATTAGATTAGATTTATATAATTTATTGCAAGTATTAGTAACTTTAAAAAGTTTAAAAGCAATCTCTAATAAAACTTCCTCTTATTAATTATATTTTTAAAAGGGTTTTAAGCATTAAAATAGTTTAATTTTTATCTCTATTAACTATTTTATTTCCTCCATATATCAGCTTTAGATATTTGATATATACTTTTAGTATAAAGAGACTGCTTTACTTAAATTTAACCACTCCATAATTATTTATACCTACCTATCTTATGATTTAATCATATATAATACTTTATTAAATTAGATTATGCATAAATTAATTATAACTATAAAAATATTACGATTAAAGGTACTATTTTTCCCTTAATATACATTACTATATCAACTTAGTTTAAATAGATCTACATGAAGATTAAAATAGTATTTATATACCCAATAATATAAATTCATAGTAATTAATATACTTAAATATTAGCTACTTAAGGTATCAATATTAGAGCATTATTAAGTAGTAATGAAAATGATCCTTAATCTAAAACTAAATATATAGTATATCTTAAGTTTTACATCTAATCATAAATACTTTCTATTTATATATAAAAATATTATAATACTCAAATATGATATATAATACTTCTATCTGGAATATTGCTTAGAAAATTTAATATATCACTTGTATAATCTAAGCATCTCAGCTCATTTGTTTTTAATTTGATTTCTATGTATTAAATTAATTTAAGAAAACAATAAATAAATATTTAAGTAGGTTGAAAACTAAAATTTCAGAAAGTAATTTTGCTATTACATTAGTAGACAAAAATGTTTATTTTCAGCTAACTAAAATTTTAAGAAAAAAATAGAATAAAAGGCTATAAAAGTATTATGCTTTTATATTATATATAGAAGGAATAGATATTAGCTCTACTTTACTTACTATTAAGTTCATTGATTAATAATCTAAATGGATGTTATTTAAAAGTTAGTGCATATAGGTATAAATAGAGTAAATAAAGCTATGAATACAAGTTTATGATTTCTTACTTAGAATTAGCAAGAAAAACTTAAGGATGCTTAATAATTAATTATTTTGATATGAAATTAAAAAGAAAGAATTAAAGCTATATAAAGTAATATATTTAAAAAAAATGGAAAAAACCCGGGAATCTAAACCTTGAATTTTAACCTTAAAGATAAATCTTAAGTCTCAGTTAACTAACAAGAACCAAGAATTCAAAAAAGATAAATTTACTCCTGTTAAGGATTGGGAAATACGAAATTTCCTAGCAAACTGAAAAAGCTTGAGAAACCCCACGAGCAAGACATTATTTAGCTTTATTCATTAATTGAGAAAATGAATATCGAAATATAGATCCTGAAGGCGGAAAACTTGAATCTTCGTCTTCTTTTTTAAGATAGAAAAAAAGAAGATCAAGACTTGGTAAGTAAAGTTTAGTTTTAAATTGAAGCCTTAACTTCCTAATTTGAACTATTAGAAAAAAACCTAGAAGCAAATCAATAGAAAATTAAAGAAGAAATTCGATTACCAATCAAAAAAAACTAACTTCAATCAGAAAAGATGGAAATTGAAAAAATGTAAGCAGAATAAAAATTTTAATTCAAGCCCTTAATAAAACGTTGCTATTGTTGTTAAAAGGCTGGACATTTTTGGAGGTAATGTCCGAAGTGAAGAAGAGGGCTTGAGCAGCACCGTAAATAATTTGGAACATCGAGGAGGCTATATTGTAACTACTTTGGAGGTATTTACAGAAAGAAGTTGATATTAGATGATTCAAGTGTTACACTAATCAAACAGGATCTTGGTAATTAATAGTAACAGAATTAATAGCTTTAAAAGGACAACAATGACCTTAGAATTTGTTTAGAGAAGCTGGAGAAAAATTACAAGAAGATGGAAGAACAATTTTATGAGCTTATTGAAGAGAAAGAAGAATTATCTCAGTTTGAAATTGATTCAGATGAAGACATATACAGTTGAGTATTGAATATAAAAACTTTTATTGTCTTTAATTTGAGGAAACATTTCCTCTAATTAAAGATGACCCTAACCCTTATAGTTAAAATTAATTAAAGCTAGATAAAGTTTTAAATTAAAATCAATATTCATTCTTATATAAAAATCATGAAGGAAGGTTAGCTTAAAACTAATCCTTTTGTAGTTTATAACCTAAAAAAATAATGAAGGTACTAGAAAATAAAGACTAATAAATTATATAAAGCTTTTTCAATAAATAAGAAATGCAATAGCAGCAGTTAAGGAATTTAAGTTAATTAATAATAAATAACTTAATAACTAGAAATATTAACAAAGATAATAAAAACAGAAAGTCTAGAAGCTATTTTCTCAATAGAAGATATATACTCTACAATCTTTTATTATTTTATAACAGATCAAGCAAAATTGTCTTAAATAAATAATAAGCCTAAATACTTAATTTAAGGCTTAATAGTTTATCTAATAACTTAGAGTTATATAGTTATCATAAGTTATCTTTAGATTCTATTTTATATTATAAAATAGTTTATATTATAAATTCTTTAGTACAAATTAAATATTTGCTATACTGAGGATATTAGTATTTGTCTACCTTTAAAATTACCTATTTAACTAAATCTTTTAAAAGCATAAAAAGCTACTTGTCTTATACAAATGAAATTAAGTCTTTCATTAATTAAATTTCATTTTAGCTTCATTTTAAGAAATAAATTTAACTATTAATCTATCTTAGTTTCATTAGATTTAGTCATAGCATTTATAGGAATTATAAAGAAGATCTAAAGCATTAAAATTAGTTGGCTTTTAGATTAAATTAGAAGGCAAAGCATTGAAGAAACTTTATTAGAAAGTAATTTTAAATGTGACTTGTGCTAAATAATCAATAGAGCTAATTATCAAACGAATCGTCTTAGATGAAATTTTAGTTCCAATAAAACTAAAAATCAAACTCAATAAAATACCAAGATTAGAGTTGATTGGAACTGAAATATCTATCACTTAAAATTAGGGATAAAGAAATAAAATATAATTCTTAACAATTCTTCATTCTAAATTAAAAAAGCGAAATATAGTAAAAATTTAATAGAAGCATAAGTAATTTATTTTAGATAATATTATTATCCTTTGATCTATAAACATCAAAAACTTGGTTTACTAGCTTATAATAATTAAATTAAATTAAGATATAAATCTTAAATAAGCAATTTAGATGCTTATAGAGAAACTTTATAATAATAATGAGATAATAAGTACTAATGATACAATTAAATAGCTTTAATTAAATTTCATTCGAGTCTTAAATATAAATAATTAAGTTAGTTAAAGTTTTAACTGAAGAAAGCAAGCTTATTAAAGTTTAATTAAGTTACTTAACTAGCAACAATATAATAATTATTATTTATCTTAGTTAATTAATTCATATCTATTAAAGGAATTTGGAGATTTTTGCATGCTAAAATAAAGGATGATAGAGTTATTTTGATGCAATGAAATTATACTTATATACAATAACTTTAGCTATTTCGATTTATTTAAGTTATAAAATAAATTGATAAACTAAATTTTCAATTATATACCTTTGCGTCTACTAAGTTATACCTTTTTTTCGGATTTATTAAACTTTGACATACCAAAATTAAAAATTAGACTAATAACTTTGACTAGAAATTTTAGACCTAATAATATATTTATCCTTATAAATTAGCTTTGCAGTTAATTAATTAAGATAAAATACCTCCACTGTATTCTTAGTTTACTTTATAGAGAAAAGATTTAATTCAAATAAGATAGAAATTCTTAATTTTAAAGTTAATTAAATCTTTTTACCTAATGTAATTATCTTCAGCTTCTAACTAATTTTTTGAGTTAAATTTTAAAGCCCTTGAAGCTATTAAAACCTTTCTTTAAATTGTAAAGAAAATAAAAAAAAGATTTATTTTACTTGGGCTGATTAAATGTTTTAATTATAGATTTTTAAGTTCATCCTTTTACTTAATCTAATTCATATCTAATTAATTCACTTTTGTATGGGAAACTATAAATCTTTAGAAAAATTCCCTTTCCTTTGGTGAATTAAATCTTTGCTACTAGAGTTTTTGAGCAATATGTTGTAATTCTTTCAATATCCCATATTTCTAATTAATTAAAGCTTCCTCCTGCATCCAAAATAAAGCAATTACTCAAGCTTTAACATACTTTGACTAGCAAAAACTTGATTTAGATAGTTCTTAGGATAATTTTTCTCTTTGTTTACGAATTAAATTGAAAGATAAACTATCTCTGCTTTATAAAACCTCGCAACCTCCAAAAATAAGCAAACTTACTTTTTAATTAAATAAAAGTCCCAAAATAGTAGTAAGCTTCAGCAATATCTACTCTGTGTTTCTAATCATTAAAATTGAAAACTACATAATTATTTTAATTTTAGCCTCCAATTTTATAAATAAACCTCTTATTATAAAATGAGTTCTAGAATATATCTAGAGCACTTATTTTATCTTTCCATTGCTAATTACTTTTTTAATATCTCAAAACTATTCGCTTATTAAGCTTTTCTAATCTACCTATTTTCGAAAATTTATAATCGTAAAGCTACTCTAAATATCTATAATCGTCTACCTTTTATTTTATTAATATCAAGTTATTGCTTTTAAGCTCTAAAGCTATAAGTAACTAGACTAAAAGCTTCTCTTTAGAAAGTTGGGTAATTTGGTTTAAGGTAAACTAATTTCGTTAAAATTTGTTATTTATAAGCATAAAAGGAATCTTGGCATATAGTTAAGCAGCTCTTAGATTTGCATTAGTCTTAGTTACTTTTAAGCATAATATCGAAATTAAAAAATTTAAATTTTTAGTTTTTCACTAATTTTTTCTAATCTAAAGCTAAATAAAAATAAATCAACAAGATTTTACGTTGAGGACACTTCATTAAAGAGTGCTAATTGTAATTAAGCTTGGGCATACAAATTTAGCTTAATATCATAAATAAGAAAAAATAGAAGAAAATATTTGAAACTCTAATTTAGTATGTAACTGTACTTGGTTGAGTGCTAAAAGGTATTAATAAAGAAATAGGAATGCTTAATCTATTTTACTAATATAAGTTTGATAAGTTGTAGGTTTATAAAGTTGAATAAGACTTAGATTAAAGAATGTATATAAGTTACTAAATAGAGGATAATCCAAAAAAGGTATATACAGCTTTAATTTATTTAGCACTTCTTTATCAATATCTCATATAACTACTTCTATCTATTATCTATTTAAGCTTATAATAGCAGAACTATCTTCTTTAGGTTACCTTCTTCTACTCTACTAAAGCTAAATTCCTTCCTTTATTATCTTTTACTTATTTACTTCATCCACTTAACTACTTCTAATTTTTAATTTAATAAATTAAAAATTTCTAAGATAAAAGCATAAGGCTAAAGTTTATAATACAAATATAAAATCTAAGCAGGCTAAATTAGAGAATAAATAAGCTTTATCTTTATTATTAAGAGACATAGGAACTAACATACAACTTTAAAACTAAAGTTAACTATAAATTATCAGGATTGGATTGCTTTAAATTCTTATACAAGTAAATATGAACTGACATCAGTTTTCTTAAATAGGGTAAATATAAATATAACTATAAAATAAATAGTGGAGGGCTAAAAGAACTACACGATATAGGAAGTTTAAAACTTCTTAAAAGGAAAAGGAGCTGGAACTGGCAATGAATCCAAAATAAGGATGTGAGACTCTATAGCGAAGTTTTTTGCTTATTTCAATAATGGATTATAGAAGAAAATATTGCAAAATGAACAAATCAGTATTTGATATATAAGTAAAGAAGATAAATAGTACGCTCTTAAAGTTTTCAATTGGAATACGCAAATAAAATAGGAAATTATCAATAATTTCTATAATGATTGTCTAGCTCTTCTAATTGTTTAGAACTAAAGAATTTTAAATATTAAGGAGTTGTTATCGATACTTAAGATTAAAATAAAGTTTTTCTCTTACATTATACAGACTGGTGTGAAAAAGGAAACTTGCATAACCTGATAGAGAACAAAAAATCATTTCAAGATATATCCCTCTAATCTCCACAGCTATACTTATAAAACATTCAGTTAGCATTAGAAATCGCATATGGAATATAAGCTATACATGAAGTCGGTGAATTCCACGCGAATTTTAATTCATCTAATATTTTAATTGATGAAAAAAATGAAATAAAGATTGATTGCTTAGTATGTAATAAAGACATTTAAAGTATTTAGAGATAAAATATCCAAAGAAATATCTTCCGAATTGCACCAAAATGGTTTGATCTAAGA
>CAMPDV010003909.1:0-41647 GCA_946699065.1 Loxodes magnus
AAAACTGAAATTCTATCTTCTTTTCTTACTTTACTTCTTCACATTTCTAAATACTTATTACTTCTCAAAGCATACTACTTAAAACTGAAACTCTATCTTCTTTTCTTACTTTACTTCTTAACTTTTCTAAACACTTATTACTTCATAAATCATACTTCCTTAAAACTGAAATTACATCTTCTTTTCTTACTTTAATTCTTCACTTTTCTAAATACTTATTTCTTCATAAAGCATACTTCCTTAAAACTGAAACTCTATCTTCTTTTCTTAGTTTACTTCTTCACTTTTCTAAATACTTATTACTTCTCAAAGCATACTCCTTAAAACTGAAACTCCATCTTCTTTTCTTACTTTACTCCTTCACTTTTCTAAATACTTATTACTTCTCAAAGCATACTACTTAAAACTGAAACTCTATCTTCTTTTCTTACTTTACTTCTTCACATTTCTAAATACTTATTACTTCTCAAAGCATACTACTTAAAACTGAAACTCCATCTTCTTTTCTCTTTTCTTACTTTACTTCTTCACTTTTCTAAATACTTATTACTTCATAAAGCATACTACTTAAAGCTGAAATTCTATCTTCTTTTCTTACTTTAATTCTTCACTTTTCTAAATACTTATTACTTCATAAAGCATACTACTTAAAACTGAAACTCCATCTTCTTTTCTTACTTTACTTCTTCACTTTTCTAAATACTTATTACTTCATAAAGCATACTACTTAAAACTGAAACTCTATCTTCTTTTCTTACTTTACTTCTTCACTTTTCTAAATACTTATTTCTTCATAAAGCATACTTCCTTAAAACTGAAACTCCATCTTCTTTTCTTACTTTACTCCTTCACTTTTCTAAATACTTATTACTTCTCAAAGCATACAGTTAAAACTGAAACTCTATCTTCTTTTCTTACTTTACTTCTTCACATTTCTAAATACTTATTACTTCTCAAAGCATACTACTTAAAACTGAAATTCTATCTTCTTTTCTTACTTTACTTCTTCACTTTTCTAAATACTTATTACTTCATAAAGCATACTTCCTTAAAACTGAAACTCTATCTTCTTTTCTTACTTTACTTCTTCACTTTTCTAAATACTTATTTCTTCATAAAGCATATTTCCTTAAAACTGAAACTCCATCTTCTTTTCTTACTTTACTTCTTCACTTTTCTAAATACTTATTACTTCATAAAGCATACTACTTAAAACTGAAATTCTATCTTCTTTTCTTACTTTAATTCTTCACATTTCTAAATACTTATTACTTCTCAAAGCATACAGTTAAAACTGAAACTCTATCTTCTTTTCTTACTTTACTTCTTCACTTTTCTAAATACTTATTACTTCATAAAGCATACTACTTAAAACTGAAACTCTATCTTCTTTTCTTACTTTACTTCTTCACTTTTCTAAATACTAATTACTTCCCAAAGCATACTCCTTAAAACTGAAATTTAATCTTCTTTTCTTACTTTACTTCTTCACTTTTCTAAATACTTATTACTTCATAAATCATACTTCCTTAAAACTGAAACTCCATCTTCTTTTCTTACTTTACTCCTTCACTTTTCTAAATACTTATTACTTCTCAAAGCATACTACTTAAAACTGAATTTAATCTTCTTTTCTTACTTTACTTCTTCACTTTTCTAAATACTTATTACTTCATAAAGCATACTTCCTTAAAACTGAAACTCCATCTTCTTTTCTTACTTTACTCCTTCACTTTTCTAAATACTTATTACTTCTCAAAGCATACTACTTAAAACTGAAACTCTATCTTCTTTTCTTACTTTACTCCTTCACTTTTCTAAATACTAATTACTTCATCAAATCATACTTCCTTAAAACTGAAACTCTATCTTCTTTTCTTACTTTAATTCTTCACATTTCTAAATACTTATTACTTCTCAAAGCATACTACTTAAAACTGAAATTCTATCTTCTTTTCTTACTTTACTTCTTCACTTTTCTAAATACTTATTACTTCTCAAAGAAAACTACTTAAAACTGAATTTAATCTTCTTTTCTTACTTTACTTCTTCACTTTTCTAAATACTTATTACTTCATAAAGCATACTTCCTTAAAACTGAAACTCCATCTTCTTTTCTTACTTTACTCCTTCACTTTTCTAAATACTTATTACTTCTCAAAGCATACTACTTAAAACTGAAACTCTATCTTCTTTTCTTACTTTACTCCTTCACTTTTCTAAATACTAATTACTTCATAAATCATACTTCCTTAAAACTGAAAATCTATCTTCTTTTCTTACTTTAATTCTTCACATTTCTAAATACTTATTACTTCTCAAAGCATACTACTTAAAACTGAAATTCTATCTTCTTTTCTTACTTTAATTCTTCACTTTTCTAAATACTTATTACTTCTCAAAGCATACTACTTAAAACTGAAACTCCATCTTCTTTTCTTACTTTACTCCTTCACTTTTCTAAATACTTATTACTTCTCAAAGCATACTACTTAAAACAGAAATTCTATCTTCTTTTCTTACTTTACTTCTTCACTTTTCTAAATACTTATTACTTCATAAAGCATACTTCCTTAAAACTGAAACTCCATCTTCTTTTCTTACTTTACTCCTTCACTTTTCTAAATACTTATTACTTCTCAAAGCATACTACTTAAAACTGAAACTCTATCTTCTTTTCTTACTTTACTTATTCACTTTTCTAAATACTTATTACTTCTCAAAGCATACTACTTAAAACTGAAATTCTATCTTCTTTTCTTACTTTACTTCTTCACTTTTCTAAATACTTATTACTTCTCAAAGCATACTACTTAAAACTGAATTTAATCTTCTTTTCTTACTTTACTTCTTCACTTTTCTAAATACTAATTACTTCCCAAAGCATACTCCTTAAAACTGAAATTTAATCTTCTTTTCTTACTTTACTTCTTCACTTTTCTAAATACTTATTACTTCATAAATCATACTTCCTTAAAACTGAAACTCCATCGTCTTTTCTTACTTTACTCCTTCACTTTTCTAAATACTTATTACTTCTCAAAGAAAACTACTTAAAACTGAATTTAATCTTCTTTTCTTACTTTACTTCTTCACTTTTCTAAATACTTATTACTTCATAAAGCATACTTCCTTAAAACTGAAACTCCATCTTCTTTTCTTACTTTACTCCTTCACTTTTCTAAATACTTATTACTTCTCAAAGCATACTACTTAAAACTGAAACTCTATCTTCTTTTCTTACTTTACTCCTTCACTTTTCTAAATACTAATTACTTCATAAATCATACTTCCTTAAAACTGAAAATCTATCTTCTTTTCTTACTTTAATTCTTCACATTTCTAAATACTTATTACTTCTCAAAGCATACTACTTAAAACTGAAATTCTATCTTCTTTTCTTACTTTACTTCTTCACTTTTCTAAATTCTTATTACTTCTCAAAGCATACTACTTAAAACTGAAACTCCATCTTCTTTTCTTACTTTACTTCTTCACATTTCTAAATACTTATTACTTCTCAAAGCATACTACTTAAAACTGAAACTCCATCTTCTTTTCTTACTTTACTCCTTCACTTTTCTAAATACTTATTACTTCTCAAAGCATACTCCTTAAAACTGAATTTAATCTTCTTTTCTTACTTTACTTCTTCACTTTTCTAAATACTTATTACTTCATAAAGCATACTACTTAAAACTGAAACTCTATCTTCTTTTCTTACTTTACTCCTTTACTTTTCTAAACACTTATTACTTCATAAATCATACTACTTAAAACTGAAATTACATCTTCTTTTCTTACTTTAATTCTTCACTTTTCTAAATACTTATTACTTCTCAAAGCATACTACTTAAAACTGAAACTCCATCTTCTTTTCTTACTTTACTCCTTCACTTTTCTAAATACTTATTACTTCTCAAAGCATACTACTTAAAACAGAAATTCTATCTTCTTTTCTTACTTTACTTCTTCACTTTTCTAAATACTTATTACTTCTCAAAGCATACTTCCTTAAAACTGAAACTCCATCTTCTTTTCTTACTTTACTTCTTCACTTTTCTAAATACTTATTACTTCTCAAAGCATACTCCTTAAAACTGAAATTCTATCTTCTTTTCTTAGTTTACTTCTTCACTTTTCTAAATACTTATTACTTCTCAAAGCATACTACTTAAAACTGAAACTCCATCTTGATTTCTTACTTTACTCCTTCACTTTTCTAAATACTTATTACTTCTCAAAGCATACTACTTAAAACTGAAATTCTATCTTCTTTTCTTACTTTACTTCTTCACTTTTCTAAATACTTATTACTTCATAAAGCATACTACTTAAAACTGAAACTCCATCTTCTTTTCTTACTTTACTTCTTAACTTTTCTAAACACTTATTACTTCATAAATCATACTTCCTTAAAACTGAAATTACATCTTCTTTTCTTACTTTAATTCTTCACTTTTCTAAATACTTATTTCTTCATAAAGCATACTTCCTTAAAACTGAAACTCTATCTTCTTTTCTTAGTTTACTTCTTCACTTTTCTAAATACTTATTACTTCTCAAAGCATACTCCTTAAAACTGAAACTCCATCTTCTTTTCTTACTTTACTCCTTCACTTTTCTAAATACTTATTACTTCTCAAAGCATACTACTTAAAACTGAAACTCTATCTTCTTTTCTTACTTTACTTCTTCACATTTCTAAATACTTATTACTTCTCAAAGCATACTACTTAAAACTGAAACTCCATCTTCTTTTCTTACTTTACTTCTTCACTTTTCTAAATACTTATTACTTCATAAAGCAT
The DNA here is from genome assembly GCA_946699065.1 of Loxodes magnus. Lineage (NCBI taxonomy): Eukaryota > Ciliophora > Karyorelictea > Loxodida > Loxodidae > Loxodes > Loxodes magnus. The sequence goes on from CAMPDV010003909.1 coordinate 4,812, forward strand.
ACTACTTAAAGCTGAAATTCTATCTTCTTTTCTTACTTTAATTCTTCACTTTTCTAAATACTTATTACTTCATAAAGCATACTACTTAAAACTGAAACTCCATCTTCTTTTCTTACTTTACTTCTTCACTTTTCTAAATACTTATTACTTCATAAAGCATACTACTTAAAACTGAAACTCTATCTTCTTTTCTTACTTTACTTCTTCACTTTTCTAAATACTTATTTCTTCATAAAGCATACTTCCTTAAAACTGAAACTCCATCTTCTTTTCTTACTTTACTCCTTCACTTTTCTAAATACTTATTACTTCTCAAAGCATACAGTTAAAACTGAAACTCTATCTTCTTTTCTTACTTTACTTCTTCACATTTCTAAATACTTATTACTTCTCAAAGCATACTACTTAAAACTGAAATTCTATCTTCTTTTCTTACTTTACTTCTTCACTTTTCTAAATACTTATTACTTCTCAAAGCATACTACTTAAAACTGAAACTCTATCTTCTTTTCTTACTTTAATTCTTCACATTTCTAAATACTTATTACTTCATAAAGCATACTACTTAAAACTGAAACTCTATCTTCTTTTCTTACTTTACTTCTTCACTTTTCTAAATACTTATTACTTCATAAAGCATACTTCCTTAAAACTGAAACTCCATCTTCTTTTCTTACTTTACTCCTTCACTTTTCTAAATACTTATTACTTCTCAAAGCATACAGTTAAAACTGAAACTCCATCTTGATTTCTTACTTTACTCCTTCACTTTTCTAAATACTTATTACTTCTCAAAGCATACAGTTAAAACTGAAACTCCATCTTGATTTCTTACTTTACTCCTTCACTTTTCTAAATACTTATTACTTCTCAAAGCATACTCCTTAAAACTGAAATTCTATCTTCTTTTCTTACTTTACTTCTTCACATTTCTAAATACTTATTACTTCTCAAAGCATACTACTTAAAACTGAAACTCTATCTTCTTTTCTTACTTTACTTCTTCACTTTTCTAAATACTTATTACTTCTCAAAGCATACTCCTTAAAACTGAAATTCTATCTTCTTTTCTTACTTTACTTCTTCACATTTCTAAATACTTATTACTTCTCAAAGCATACTACTTAAAACTGAAACTCTATCTTCTTTTCTTACTTTACTCCTTCACTTTTCTAAACACTTATTACTTCATAAAGCATACTTCCTTAAAACTGAAACTCTATCTTCTTTTCTTACTTTACTTCTTCACTTTTCTAAATACTTATTTCTTCATAAAGCATACTTCCTTAAAACTGAAACTCCATCTTCTTTTCTTACTTTACTCCTTCACTTTTCTAAATACTTATTACTTCTCAAAGCATACAGTTAAAACTGAAACTCCATCTTGATTTCTTACTTTACTCCTTCACTTTTCTAAATACTTATTACTTCTCAAAGCATACTACTTAAAACTGAATTTAATCTTCTTTTCTTACTTTACTTCTTCACTTTTCTAAATACTTATTACTTCTCAAAGCATACTACTTAAAACTGAAACTCTATCTTCTTTTCTTACTTTACTTCTTCACTTTTCTAAATACTTATTACTTCTCAAAGCATACTACTTAAAACTGAAACTCTATCTTCTTTTCTTACTTTACTTCTTCACTTTTCTAAACACTTATTACTTCATAAAGCATACTTCCTTAAAACTGAAACTCTATCTTCTTTTCTTACTTTACTTCTTCACTTTTCTAAATACTTATTACTTCTCAAAGCATACAGTTAAAACTGAAACTCCATCTTGATTTCTTACTTTACTCCTTCACTTTTCTAAATACTTATTACTTCTCAAAGCATACTCCTTAAAACTGAAATTCTATCTTCTTTTCTTACTTTACTTCTTCACATTTCTAAATACTTATTACTTCTCAAAAGATACTACTTAAAACTGAAACTCTATCTTCTTTTCTTACTTTACTTCTTCACTTTTCTAAATACTTATTACTTCTCAAAGCATACTACTTAAAACTGAAACTCTATCTTCTTTTCTTACTTTACTTCTTCACTTTTCTAAATACTTATTACTTCATAAAGCATACTTCCTTAAAACTGAAACTCCATCTTCTTTTCTTACTTTACTCCTTCACTTTTCTAAATACTTATTACTTCTCAAAGCATACTCCTTAAAACTGAAACTCCATCTTCTTTTCTTACTTTACTTCTTCACTTTTCTAAATACTTATTACTTCATAAAGCATACTACTTAAAGCTGAAATTCTATCTTCTTTTCTTACTTTAATTCTTCACTTTTCTAAATACTTATTACTTCATAAAGCATACTACTTAAAACTGAAACTCCATCTTCTTTTCTTACTTTACTTCTTCACTTTTCTAAATACTTATTACTTCATAAAGCATACTACTTAAAACTGAAACTCTATCTTCTTTTCTTACTTTACTTCTTCACTTTTCTAAATACTTATTTCTTCATAAAGCATACTTCCTTAAAACTGAAACTCCATCTTCTTTTCTTACTTTACTCCTTCACTTTTCTAAATACTTATTACTTCTCAAAGCATACAGTTAAAACTGAAACTCTATCTTCTTTTCTTACTTTACTTCTTCACATTTCTAAATACTTATTACTTCTCAAAGCATACTACTTAAAACTGAAATTCTATCTTCTTTTCTTACTTTACTTCTTCACTTTTCTAAATACTTATTACTTCATAAAGCATACTTCCTTAAAACTGAAACTCTATCTTCTTTTCTTACTTTACTTCTTCACTTTTCTAAATACTTATTTCTTCATAAAGCATATTTCCTTAAAACTGAAACTCCATCTTCTTTTCTTACTTTACTTCTTCACTTTTCTAAATACTTATTACTTCATAAAGCATACTACTTAAAACTGAAATTCTATCTTCTTTTCTTACTTTAATTCTTCACATTTCTAAATACTTATTACTTCTCAAAGCATACAGTTAAAACTGAAACTCTATCTTCTTTTCTTACTTTACTTCTTCACTTTTCTAAATACTTATTACTTCATAAAGCATACTACTTAAAACTGAAACTCCATCTTCTTTTCTTTCTTTACTTCTTCACTTTTCTAAATACTAATTACTTCCCAAAGCATACTCCTTAAAACTGAAATTTAATCTTCTTTTCTTACTTTACTTCTTCACTTTTCTAAATACTTATTACTTCATAAATCATACTTCCTTAAAACTGAAACTCCATCTTCTTTTCTTACTTTACTCCTTCACTTTTCTAAATACTTATTACTTCTCAAAGAAAACTACTTAAAACTGAATTTAATCTTCTTTTCTTACTTTACTTCTTCACTTTTCTAAATACTTATTACTTCATAAAGCATACTTCCTTAAAACTGAAACTCCATCTTCTTTTCTTACTTTACTCCTTCACTTTTCTAAATACTTATTACTTCTCAAAGCATACTACTTAAAACTGAAACTCCATCTTCTTTTCTTACTTTACTTCTTCACATTTCTAAATACTTATTACTTCTCAAAGCATACTACTTAAAACTGAAACTCCATCTTCTTTTCTTACTTTACTCCTTCACTTTTCTAAATACTTATTACTTCTCAAAGCATACTCCTTAAAACTGAATTTAATCTTCTTTTCTTACTTTACTTCTTCACTTTTCTAAATACTTATTACTTCATAAAGCATACTACTTAAAACTGAAACTCTATCTTCTTTTCTTACTTTAATTCTTCACTTTTCTAAATACTTATTACTTCATAAAGCATACTACTTAAAACTGAAACTCTATCTTCTTTTCTTACTTTACTTCTTCACTTTTCTAAATACTTAATTCTTCATAAAGCATACTTCCTTAAAACTGAAACTCCATCTTCTTTTCTTACTTTACTCCTTCACTTTTCTAAATACTTATTACTTCTCAAAGCATACAGTTAAAACTGAAACTCTATCTTCTTTTCTTACTTTACTTCTTCACATTTCTAAATACTTATTACTTCTCAAAGCATACTACTTAAAACTGAAATTCTATCTTCTTTTCTTACTTTACTTCTTCACTTTTCTAAATACTTATTACTTCTCAAAGCATACTACTTAAAACTGAAACTCCATCTTCTTTTCTTACTTTACTTCTTCACATTTCTAAATACTTATTACTTCTCAAAGCATACTACTTAAAACTGAAACTCCATCTTCTTTTCTTACTTTACTCCTTCACTTTTCTAAATACTTATTACTTCTCAAAGCATACTCCTTAAAACTGAATTTAATCTTCTTTTCTTACTTTACTTCTTCACTTTTCTAAATACTTATTACTTCATAAAGCATACTACTTAAAACTGAAACTCTATCTTCTTTTCTTACTTTAATCCTTCACTTTTCTAAACACTTATTACTTCATAAAGTATACTACTTAAAACTGAAACTCTATCTTCTTTTCTTACTTTACTCCTTCACTTTTCTAAATACTTATTACTTCATAAAGCATACTTCCTTAAAACTGAAACTCCATCTTCTTTTCTTACTTTACTTCTTCACATTTCTAAATACTTATTACTTCATAAAGCATACTACTTAAAACTGAAACTCTATCTTCTTTTCTTACTTTAATTCTTCACATTTCTAAATACTTATTACTTCTCAAAGCATACTACTTAAAACTGAAATTCTATCTTCTTTTCTTACTTTACTTCTTCACTTTTCTAAATACTTATTACTTCTCAAAGCATACTACTTAAAACTGAAACTCCATCTTCTTTTCTTACTTTACTTCTTCACTTTTCTAAATACTTATTACTTCTCAAAGCATACTACTTAAAACTGAAACTCCATCTTCTTTTCTTACTTTAATTCTTCACTTTTCTAAATACTTATTACTTCTCAAAGCATACTACTTAAAACTGAAATTCTATCTTCTTTTCTTACTTTAATTCTTCACTTTTCTAAATACTTATTACTTCTCAAAGCATACTACTTAAAACTGAATTTAATCTTCTTTTCTTACTTTACTTCTTCACTTTTCTAAATACTTATTACTTCTCAAAGCATACTACTTAAAACTGAAACTCTATCTTCTTTTCTTACTTTACTTCTTCACTTTTCTAAATACTTATTACTTCTCAAAGCATACTACTTAAAACTGAAATTCTATCTTCTTTTCTTACTTTACTTCTTCACATTTCTAAATACTTATTACTTCTCAAAGCATACTACTTAAAACTGAAACTCCATCTTCTTTTCTTACTTTAATTCTTCACTTTTCTAAATACTTATTACTTCTCAAAGCATACTACTTAAAACTGAAATTCTATCTTCTTTTCTTACTTTACTTCTTCACATTTCTAAATACTTATTACTTCATAAAGCATACTACTTAAAACTGAAATTCTATCTTCTTTTCTTACTTTACTCCTTAACTTTTCTAAACACTTATTACTTCATAAAGCATACTTCCTTAAAACTGAAACTCCATCTTCTTTTCTTACTTTACTTCTTCACTTTTCTAAATACTTATTACTTCATAAAGCATACTACTTAAAACTGAAACTCTATCTTCTTTTCTTACTTTACTTCTTCACTTTTCTAAATACTTATTACTTCTCAAAGCATAATCCTTAAAAATGAATTTAATCTTCTTTTCTTACTTTACTTCTTCACATTTCTAAATACTAATTACTTCATAAAGCATACTACTTAAAACTGAAATCCATCTTCTTTTCTTACTTTACTCCTTCACTTTTCTAAATACTTATTACTTCTCAAAGCATACTACTTAAAACTGAAATTCTATCTTCTTTTCTTACTTTACTTCTTCACATTTCTAAATACTTATTACTTCTCAAAGCATACTACTTAAAACTGAAACTCCATCTTCTTTTCTTACTTTAATTCTTCACTTTTCTAAATACTTATTACTTCTCAAAGCATACTACTTAAAACTGAAATTCTATCTTCTTTTCTTACTTTACTTCTTCACATTTCTAAATACTTATTACTTCATAAAGCATACTACTTAAAACTGAAATTCTATCTTCTTTTCTTACTTTACTCCTTAACTTTTCTAAACACTTATTACTTCATAAATCATACTACTTTAAACTGAAACTCTATCTTCTTTTCTTACTTTACTTCTTCACTTTTCTAAATACTTATTACTTCATAAAGCATACTACTTAAAACTGAAACTCCATCTTCTTTTCTTACTTTACTTCTTCACTTTTCTAAATACTTATTACTTCATAAAGCATACTTCCTTAAAACTGAAACTCCATCTTCTTTTCTTACTTTACTCCTTCACTTTTCTAAATACTTATTACTTCTCAAAGCATACAGTTAAAACTGAAACTCTATCTTCTTTTCTTACTTTACTCCTTCACTTTTCTAAATACTTATTACTTCTCAAAGCATACTACTTAAAACTGAAATTCTATCTTCTTTTCTTACTTTACTTCTTCACATTTCTAAATACTTATTACTTCTCAAAGCATACTACTTAAAACTGAAACTCCATCTTCTTTTCTTACTTTACTCCTTCACTTTTCTAAATACTTATTACTTCTCAAAGCATACTACTTAAAACTGAAATTCTATCTTCTTTTCTTACTTTACTTCTTCACTTTTCTAAATACTTATTACTTCATAAAGCATACTACTTAAAACTGAAATTCTATCTTCTTTTCTTACTTTACTCCTTCACTTTTCTAAATACTTATTACTTCTCAAAGCATACTACTTAAAACTGAAATTCTATCTTCTTTTCTTACTTTACTTCTTCACATTTCTAAATACTTATTACTTCATAAAGCATACTTCCTTAAAACTGAAACTCCATCTTCTTTTCTTACTTTACTTCTTCACTTTTCTAAATACTTATTACTTCTCAAAGCATACTACTTAAAACTGAAATTACATCTTCTTTTCTTACTTTAATTCTTCACTTTTCTAAATACTTATTACTTCTCAAAGCATACTACTTAAAACTGAAACTCCATCTTCTTTTCTTACTTTACTCCTTCACTTTTCTAAATACTTATTACTTCTCAAAGCATACAGTTAAAGCTGAAATTCTATCTTCTTTTCTTACTTTAATTCTTCACTTTTCTAAATACTTATTACTTCATAAAGCATACTACTTAAAACTGAAACTCCATCTTCTTTTCTTACTTTACTTCTTCACTTTTCTAAATACTTATTACTTCATAAAGCATACTACTTAAAACTGAAACTCTATCTTCTTTTCTTACTTTACTTCTTCACATTTCTAAATACTTATTACTTCATAAAGCATACTACTTAAAACTGAAATTCTATCTTCTTTTCTTACTTTACTCCTTAACTTTTCTAAACACTTATTACTTCATAAATCATACTACTTAAAACTGAAATTACATCTTCTTTTCTTACTTTACTCCTTCACTTTTCTAAATACTTATTACTTCTCAAAGCATACTACTTAAAACTGAAACTCTATCTTCTTTTCTTACTTTACTTCTTCACTTTTCTAAATACTTATTACTTCTCAAAGCATACTTCCTTAAAACTGAAACTCCATCTTCTTTTCTTACTTTACTCCTTAACTTTTCTAAACACTTATTACTTCTCAAAGCATACTACTTAAAACTGAATTTAATCTTCTTTTCTTACTTTACTTCTTCACTTTTCTAAATACTTATTACTTCTCAAAGCATACTACTTAAAACTGAAACTCTATCTTCTTTTCTTACTTTACTTCTTCACTTTTCTAAATACTTATTACTTCATAAAGCATACTACTTAAAACTGAATTTAATCTTCTTTTCTTACTTTACTTCTTCACTTTTCTAAATACTTATTACTTCATAAAGCATACTACTTAAAACTGAAACTCCATCTTCTTTTCTTACTTTACTTCTTCACATTTCTAAATACTAATTACTTCATAAAGCATACTACTTAAAACTGAAATTCTATCTTCTTTTCTTACTTTACTTCTTCACTTTTCTAAACACTTATTACTTCATAAAGCATACTCCTTTAAACTGAAATTCTATCTTCTTTTCTTACTTTACTTCTTCACTTTTCTAAATACTTATTACTTCTCAAAGCATACTACTTAAAACTGAAACTCCATCTTCTTTTCTTAGTTTACTTCTTCACTTTTCTAAATACTTATTACTTCTCAAAGCATACTCCTTAAAACTGAAATTCTATCTTCTTTTCTTACTTTACTTCTTCACTTTTCTAAATACTTATTACTTCTCAAAGCATACTACTTAAAACTGAAACTCCATCTTCTTTTCTTACTTTACTCCTTCACTTTTCTAAATACTTATTACTTCATAAATCATACTACTTAAAACTGAAATTCTATCTTCTTTTCTTACTTTACTCCTTCACTTTTCTAAATACTTATTACTTCTCAAAGCATACAGTTAAAACTGAAACTCCATCTTGATTTCTTACTTTCATTCTTCACTTTTCTAAATACATATTACTTCTCAAAGCATACTCCTTAAAACTGAAATTCTATCTTCTTTTCTTACTTTACTTCTTCACTTTTCTAAATACTTATTACTTCTCAAAGCATACTACTTAAAACTGAAACTCTATCTTCTTTTCTTACTTTAATTCTTCACTTTTCTAAATACTTATTACTTCATAAAGCATACTACTTAAAACTGAAATTCTATCTTCTTTTCTTACTTTACTTCTTCACTTTTCTAAATACTTATTACTTCTCAAAGCATACTACTTAAAACTGAAACTCCATCTTCTTTTCTTAGTTTACTTCTTCACTTTTCTAAATACTTATTACTTCTCAAAGCATACTACTTAAAACTGAAATTCTATCTTCTTTTCTTACTTTACTTCTTCACATTTCTAAATACTAATTACTTCATAAAGCATACTACTTAAAACTGAAATTCTATCTTCTTTTCTTACTTTACTTCTTCACTTTTCTAAACACTTATTACTTCATAAAGCATACTACTTAAAACTGAAATTCTATCTTCTTTTCTTACTTTACTTCTTCACTTTTCTAAATACTTATTACTTCTCAAAGCATACTACTTAAAACTGAAACTCCATCTTCTTTTCTTAGTTTACTTCTTCACTTTTCTAAATACTTATTACTTCTCAAAGCATACTCCTTAAAACTGAAATTCTATCTTCTTTTCTTACTTTACTTCTTCACTTTTCTAAATACTTATTACTTCTCAAAGCATACTACTTAAAACTGAAACTCCATCTTCTTTTCTTACTTTACTCCTTCACTTTTCTAAATACTTATTACTTCATAAATCATACTACTTAAAACTGAAATTCTATCTTCTTTTCTTACTTTACTTCTTCACATTTCTAAATACTTATTACTTCTCAAAGCATACTACTTAAAACTGAAACTCCATCTTCTTTTCTTACTTTACTTCTTCACTTTTCTAAATACTTATTACTTCTCAAAGCATACTACTTAAAACTGAAATTCTATCTTCTTTTCTTACTTTACTTCTTCACATTTCTAAATACTTATTACTTCTCAAAGCATACTACTTAAAACTGAAACTCCATCTTCTTTTCTTACTTTACTTCTTCACTTTTTTAAATACTTATTACTTCATAAAGCATACTTCCTTAAAACTGAAACTCCATCTTCTTTTCTTACTTTACTCCTTAACTTTTCTAAATACTTATTACTTCATAAAGCATACTACTTAAAACTGAAACTCCATCTTCTTTTCTTACTTTACTCCTTCACTTTTCTAAATACTTATTACTTCTCAAAGCATACAGTTAAAACTGAAACTCCATCTTGATTTCTTACTTTCATTCTTCACTTTTCTAAATACATATTACTTCTCAAAGCATACTCCTTAAAACTGAAATTCTATCTTCTTTTCTTACTTTACTTCTTCACTTTTCTAAATACTTATTACTTCTCAAAGCATACTACTTAAAACTGAAACTCTATCTTCTTTTCTTACTTTAATTCTTCACTTTTCTAAATACTTATTACTTCTCAAAGCATACTACTTAAAACTGAAATTCTATCTTCTTTTCTTACTTTACTTCTTCACATTTCTAAATACTTATTACTTCATAAAGCATACTACTTAAAACTGAAATTCTATCTTCTTTTCTTACTTTACTCCTTAACTTTTCTAAACACTTATTACTTCATAAATCATACTACTTAAAACTGAAATTACATCTTCTTTTCTTACTTTACTTCTTCACTTTTCTAAATACTTATTTCTTCATAAAGCATACTTCCTTAAAACTGAAACTCCATCTTCTTTTCTTACTTTACTCCTTCACTTTTCTAAATACTTATTACTTCTCAAAGCATACTACTTAAAACTGAAACTCCATCTTCTTTTCTACTTTACTTCTTCACTTTTCTAAATACTTATTACTTCTCAAAGCATACTACTTAAAACTGAAACTCCATCTTCTTTTCTTACTTTACTCCTTCACTTTTCTAAATACTTATTACTTCTCAAAGCATACTACTTAAAACTGAAACTCCATCTTCTTTTCTTACTTTACTCCTTCACTTTTCTAAATACTTATTACTTCTCAAAGCATACTACTTAAAACTGAAATTCTATCTTCTTTTCTTACTTTAATTCTTCACATTTCTAAATACTTATTACTTCTCAAAGCATACTACTTAAAACTGAAACTCTATCTTTTTTCTTACTTTACTTCTTCACTTTTCTAAATACTTATTTCTTCATAAAGCATACTTCCTTAAAACTGAAACTCCATCTTCTTTTCTTACTTTACTTCTTCACTTTTCTAAATACTTATTACTTCTCAAAGCATACTACTTAAAACTGAAACTCTATCTTCTTTTCTTACTTTACTTCTTCACTTTTCTAAATACTTATTACTTCTCAAAGCATACTACTTAAAACTGAAACTCTATCTTCTTTTCTTACTTTACTTCTTCACTTTTCTAAATACTTATTACTTCTCAAAGCATACTACTTAAAACTGAAACTCCATCTTCTTTTCTTACTTTAATTCTTCACTTTTCTAAATACTTATTACTTCTCAAAGCATACTACTTAAAACTGAAATTCTATCTTCTTTTCTTACTTTACTTCTTCACATTTCTAAATACTTATTACTTCATAAAGCATACTACTTAAAACTGAAATTCTATCTTCTTTTCTTACTTTACTCCTTAACTTTTCTAAACACTTATTACTTCATAAATCATACTACTTAAAACTGAAATTACATCTTCTTTTCTTACTTTACTTCTTCACATTTCTAAATACTTATTACTTCATAAAGCATACTACTTAAAACTGAAACTCCATCTTCTTTTCTTACTTTACTCCTTCACTTTTCTAAATACTTATTACTTCATAAAGCATACTACTTAAAACTGAAATTCTATCTTCTTTTCTTACTTTACTCCTTAACTTTTCTAAACACTTATTACTTCATAAATCATACTACTTAAAACTGAAATTACATCTTCTTTTCTTACTTTAATTCTTCACTTTTCTAAATACTTATTACTTCTCAAAGCATACTACTTAAAACTGAAACTCCATCTTCTTTTCTTACTTTACTTCTTAACTTTTCTAAATACTTATTACTTCATAAAGCATACTACTTAAAACTGAAATTCTATCTTCTTTTCTTACTTTACTTCTTCACTTTTCTAAATACTTATTACTTCATAAAGCATACTACTTAAAACTGAAACTCCATCTTCTTTTCTTTCTTTACTTCTTCACTTTTCTAAATACTTATTACTTCATAAAGCATACTACTTAAAACTGAAATTCTATCTTCTTTTCTTACTTTACTCCTTAACTTTTCTAAACACTTATTACTTCATAAATCATACTACTTAAAACTGAAATTACATCTTCTTTTCTTACTTTAATTCTTCACTTTTCTAAATACTTATTACTTCATAAAGCATACTACTTAAAACTGAAACTCCATCTTCTTTTCTTTCTTTACTTCTTCACTTTTCTAAATACTTATTACTTCATAAAGCATACTACTTAAAACTGAAATTCTATCTTCTTTTCTTACTTTACTCCTTAACTTTTCTAAACACTTATTACTTCATAAATCATACTACTTAAAACTGAAATTCTATCTTCTTTTCTTACTTTAATTCTTCACTTTTCTAAATACTTATTTCTTCATAAAGCATACTTCCTTAAAACTGAAACTCCATCTTCTTTTCTTACTTTACTTCTTCACTTTTCTAAATACTTATTACTTCTCAAAGCATACTACTTAAAACTGAAACTCTATCTTCTTTTCTTACTTTACTTCTTCACTTTTCTAAATACTTATTACTTCTCAAAGCATACTACTTAAAACTGAAACTCTATCTTCTTTTCTTACTTTACTTCTTCACTTTTCTAAATACTTATTACTTCTCAAAGCATACTACTTAAAACTGAAACTCCATCTTCTTTTCTTACTTTAATTCTTCACTTTTCTAAATACTTATTACTTCTCAAAGCATACTACTTAAAACTGAAACTCTATCTTCTTTTCTTACTTTACTTCTTCACATTTCTAAATACTTATTACTTCATAAAGCATACTTACTTAAAACTGAAACTCTATCTTCTTTTCTTACTTTACTTCTTCACTTTTCTAAATACTTATTACTTCTCAAATCATACTACTTAAAACTGAAATTCTATCTTCTTTTCTTACTTTACTTCTTCACATTTCTAAATACTTATTACTTCTCAAAGCATACTACTTAAAACTGAAACTCTATCTTCTTTTCTTACTTTACTTCTTCACTTTTCTAAATACTTATTACTTCTCAAAGCATACTACTTAAAACTGAAACTCTATCTTCTTTTCTTACTTTACTTCTTCACTTTTCTAAATACTTATTACTTCTCAAAGCATACTACTTAAAACTGAAACTCTATCTTCTTTTCTTACTTTACTTCTTCACTTTTCTAAATACTTATTACTTCATAAAGCATACTTACTTAAAACTGAAACTCCATCTTCTTTTCTTACTTTACTTCTTCACTTTTCTAAATACTTATTACTTCTCAAAGCATACTACTTAAAACTGAAATTCTATCTTCTTTTCTTACTTTACTTCTTCACTTTTCTAAATACTTATTACTTCATAAAGCATACTACTTAAAACTGAAACTCCATCTTCTTTTCTTTCTTTACTTCTTCACTTTTCTAAATACTTATTACTTCATAAAGCATACTACTTAAAACTGAAATTCTATCTTCTTTTCTTACTTTACTCCTTAACTTTTCTAAACACTTATTACTTCATAAATCATACTACTTAAAACTGAAATTACATCTTCTTTTCTTACTTTAATTCTTCACTTTTCTAAATACTTATTACTTCTCAAAGCATACTACTTAAAACTGAAACTCCATCTTCTTTTCTTACTTTACTCCTTCACTTTTCTAAATACTTATTACTTCATAAAGCATACTACTTAAAACTGAAATTCTATCTTCTTTTCTTACTTTACTTCTTCACTTTTCTAAATACTTATTACTTCATAAAGCATATTACTTAAAACTGAAACTCCATCTTCTTTTCTTACTTTACTTCTTCACTTTTCTAAATACTTATTACTTCATAAAGCATACTACTTAAAACTGAAATTCTATCTTCTTTTCTTACTTTACTTCTTCACTTTTCTAAATACTTATTACTTCATAAAGCATATTACTTAAAACTGAAACTCTATCTTCTTTTCTTACTTTACTTCTTCACTTTTCCAAATACTTAATACTTCATAAAGCATACTACTTAAAACTGAAATTCTATCTTCTTTTCTTACTTTACTTCTTCACATTTCTAAATACTTATTACTTCATAAAGCATACTACTTAAAACTGAAACTCTATCTTCTTTTCTTACTTTACTTCTTCACTTTTCTAAATACTTATTACTTCATAAAGCATATTACTTAAAACTGAAACTCCATCTTCTTTTCTTACTTTACTCCTTCACTTTTCTAAATACTTATTACTTCATAAAGCATACTACTTAAAACTGAAATTCTATCTTCTTTTCTTACTTTACTTCTTCACTTTTCTAAATACTTATTACTTCATAAAGCATATTACTTAAAACTGAAACTCCATCTTCTTTTCTTACTTTACTTCTTCACTTTTCTAAATACTTATTACTTCATAAAGCATACTACTTAAAACTGAAATTCTATCTTCTTTTCTTACTTTACTTCTTCACTTTTCTAAATACTTATTATTCTCAAAGCATACTACTTAAAACTGAAACTCCATCTTCTTTTCTTACTTTACTTCTTCACTTTTCTAAATACTTATTACTTCATAAAGCATATTACTTAAAACTGAAACTCTATCTTCTTTTCTTACTTTACTTCTTCACTTTTCGAAATACTTAATACTTCATAAAGCATACTACTTAAAACTGAAATTCTATCTTCTTTTCTTACTTTAATTCTTCACTTTTCTAAATACTTATTATTCTCAATGCATACTACTTAAAACTGAAACTCTATCTTCTTTTCTTACTTTACTTCTTCACATTTCTAAATACTTATTACTTCATAAAGCATACTACTTAAAACTGAAATTCTATCTTCTTTTCTTACTTTACTCCTTAACTTTTCTAAACACTTATTACTTCATAAAGCATACTACTTAAAACTGAAACTCTATCTTCTTTTCTTACTTTACTTCTTCACTTTTCTAAATACTTATTTCTTCATAAAGCATACTTCCTTAAAACTGAAACTCCATCTTCTTTTCTTACTTTACTTCTTCACATTTCTAAATACTTATTACTTCTCAAAGCATACTACTTAAAACTGAAACTCCATCTTCTTTTCTACTTTACTTCTTCACTTTTCTAAATACTTTTTACTTCATAAAGCATACTACTTAAAACTGAAACTCTATCTTCTTTTCTTACTTTACTTCTTCACTTTTCTAAATACTTATTACTTCTCAAAGCATACTACTTAAAACTGAAATTCTATCTTCTTTTCTTACTTTACTTCTTCACTTTTCTAAATACTTATTACTTCATAAAGCATACTACTTAAAACTGAAACTCCATCTTCTTTTCTTTCTTTACTTCTTCACTTTTCTAAATACTTATTACTTCATAAAGCATACTACTTAAAACTGAAATTCTATCTTCTTTTCTTACTTTACTCCTTAACTTTTCTAAACACTTATTACTTCATAAATCATACTACTTAAAACTGAAATTACATCTTCTTTTCTTACTTTAATTCTTCACTTTTCTAAATACTTATTACTTCTCAAAGCATACTACTTAAAACTGAAATTACATCTTCTTTTCTTACTTTAATTCTTCACTTTTCTAAATACTTATTACTTCTCAAAGCATACTACTTAAAACTGAAACTCCATCTTCTTTTCTTACTTTACTCCTTCACTTTTCTAAATACTTATTACTTCTCAAAGCATACAGTTAAAACTGAAACTCCATCTTGATTTCTTACTTTACTTCTTCACTTTTCTAAATACTTATTACTTCATAAAGCATATTACTTAAAACTGAAACTCTATCTTCTTTTCTTACTTTACTTCTTCACTTTTCTAAATACTTATTACTTCATAAAGCATACTACTTAAAACTGAAATTCTATCTTCTTTTCTTACTTTACTTCTTCACTTTTCTAAATACTTATTATTCTCAAAGCATACTACTTAAAACTGAAACTCTATCTTCTTTTCTTACTTTACTTCTTCACTTTTCCAAATACTTAATACTTCATAAAGCATACTACTTAAAACTGAAATTCTATCTTCTTTTCTTACTTTACTTCTTCACATTTCTAAATACTTATTACTTCTCAAAGCATACTACTTAAAACTGAAACTCCATCTTCTTTTCTTACTTTACTTCTTCACTTTTCTAAATACTTATTACTTCATAAAGCATATTACTTAAAACTGAAACTCTATCTTCTTTTCTTACTTTACTTCTTCACTTTTCCAAATACTTAATACTTCATAAAGCATACTACTTAAAACTGAAATTCTATCTTCTTTTCTTACTTTAATTCTTCACTTTTCTAAATACTTATTATTCTCAATGCATACTACTTAAAACTGAAACTCTATCTTCTTTTCTTACTTTACTTCTTCACATTTCTAAATACTTATTACTTCATAAAGCATACTACTTAAAACTGAAATTCTATCTTCTTTTCTTACTTTACTCCTTAACTTTTCTAAACACTTATTACTTCATAAAGCATACTACTTAAAACTGAAACTCTATCTTCTTTTCTTACTTTACTTCTTCACTTTTCTAAATACTTATTTCTTCATAAAGCATACTTCCTTAAAACTGAAACTCCATCTTCTTTTCTTACTTTACTTCTTCACATTTCTAAATACTTATTACTTCTCAAAGCATACTACTTAAAACTGAAACTCCATCTTCTTTTCTACTTTACTTCTTCACTTTTCTAAATACTTATTACTTCTCAAAGCATACTACTTAAAACTGAAACTCCATCTTCTTTTCTTACTTTACTTCTTCACTTTTCTAAATACTTATTACTTCTCAAAGCATACTACTTAAAACTGAAACTCTATCTTCTTTTCTTACTTTACTTCTTCACTTTTCTAAATACTTATTACTTCATAAAGCATACTACTTAAAACTGAAATTCTATCTTCTTTTCTTACTTTACTCCTTCACTTTTCTAAATACTTATTACTTCTCAAAGCATACTACTTAAAACTGAAATTACATCTTCTTTTCTTACTTTACTCCTTCACTTTTCTAAATACTTATTACTTCTCAAAGCATACTACTTAAAACTGAAACTACATCTTCTTTTCTTACTTTACTCCTTCACTTTTCTAAATACTTATTACTTCTCAAAGCATACTACTTAAAACTGAAATTCTATCTTCTTTTTTCTTACTTTACTCCTTCACTTTTCTGAAACTCTATCTTCTTTTCTACTTTACTTCATAAATACTTACTTCAAAGCATACTACTTAAAACTGAAACTCTATCTTCTTTTCTACTTTACTTCTTCACTTTTCTAAATACTTCTTTTACTCTAAAACTGAAACTTACTTTTCTTACTTTACTTCTTTTTCTAAATACTTATTACTTCATAAAGCATACTACTTAAAACTGAAATTCTATCTTCTTTTCTTACTTTACTTCTTCACTTTTCTAAATACTTATTACTTCTCAAAGCATACTACTTAAAACTGAAACTCCATCTTCTTTTCTTACTTTACTTCTTCACTTTTCTAAATACTTATTACTTCTCAAAGCATACTACTTAAAACTGAAACTCTATCTTCTTTTCTTACTTTACTTCTTCACTTTTCTAAATACTTATTACTTCTCAAAGCATACTACTTAAAACTGAAACTCTATCTTCTTTTCTTACTTTAATTCTTCACTTTTCTAAATACTTATTATTCTCAAAGCATACTACTTAAAACTGAAACTCTATCTTCTTTTCTTACTTTACTTCTTCACTTTTCCAAATACTTAATACTTCATAAAGCATACTACTTAAAACTGAAATTCTATCTTCTTTTCTTACTTTACTTCTTCACTTTTCTAAATACTTATTACTTCATAAAGCATACTACTTAAAACTGAAACTCTATCTTCTTTTCTTACTTTACTTCTTCACTTTTCTAAATACTTATTATTCTCAAAGCATACTACTTAAAACTGAAACTCTATCTTCTTTTCTTACTTTACTTCTTCACTTTTCTAAATACTTATTACTTCATAAAGCATACTACTTAAAACTGAAACTCTATCTTCTTTTCTTACTTTACTTCTTCACATTTCTAAATACTTATTACTTCTCAAAGCATACTACTTAAAACTGAAATTCTATCTTCTTTTCTTACTTTAATTCTTCACTTTTCTAAATACTTATTACTTCTCAAAGCATACTACTTAAAACTGAAACTCCATCTTCTTTTCTTACTTTACTCCTTCACTTTTCTAAATACTTATTACTTCTCAAAGCATACTACTTAAAACTGAAATTCTATCTTCTTTTCTTACTTTACTTCTTCACATTTCTAAATACTTATTACTTCTCAAAGCATACTACTTAAAACTGAAACTCCATCTTCTTTTCTTACTTTACTCCTTCACTTTTCTAAATACTTATTACTTCATAAATCATACTACTTAAAACTGAAATTCTATCTTCTTTTCTTACTTTACTTCTTCACATTTCTAAATACTTATTACTTCTCAAAGCATACTACTTAAAACTGAAACTCCATCTTCTTTTCTTACTTTACTTCTTCACTTTTCTAAATACTTATTACTTCTCAAAGCATACAGTTAAAACTGAAACTCCATCTTCTTTTCTTACTTTACTTCTTCACATTTCTAAATACTTATTACTTCTCAAAGCATACTACTTAAAACTGAAACTCCATCTTCTTTTCTTACTTTACTTCTTCACTTTTCTAAATACTTATTACTTCATAAAGCATACTTCCTTAAAACTGAAACTCCATCTTCTTTTCTTACTTTACTCCTTAACTTTTCTAAATACTTATTACTTCATAAAGCATACTACTTAAAACTGAAACTCCATCTTCTTTTCTTACTTTACTTCTTCACTTTTCTAAATACTTATTACTTCTCAAAGCATACTACTTAAAACTGAAACTCTATCTTCTTTTCTTACTTTACTTCTTCACATTTCTAAATACTTATTACTTCTCAAAGCATACTACTTAAAACTGAAATTCTATCTTCTTTTCTTACTTTACTTCTTCACTTTTCTAAATACTTATTACTTCTCAAAGCATACTACTTAAAACTGAAACTCTATCTTCTTTTCTTACTTTACTTCTTCACATTTCTAAATACTTATTACTTCATAAAGCATACTACTTAAAACTGAAACTCTATCTTCTTTTCTTACTTTACTTCTTCACTTTTCTAAATACTTATTACTTCATAAAGCATACTACTTAAAACTGAAACTCCATCTTCTTTTCTTACTTTACTTCTTCACTTTTCTAAATACTTATTACTTCATAAAGCATACTACTTAAAACTGAAACTCCATCTTCTTTTCTTACTTTAATTCTTCACTTTTCTAAATACTTATTACTTCTCAAAGCATACTACTTAAAACTGAAATTCTATCTTCTTTTCTTACTTTACTTCTTCACTTTTCTAAATACTTATTATTCTCAAAGCATACTACTTAAAACTGAAATTCTATCTTCTTTTCTTACTTTACTTCTTCACTTTTCCAAATACTTATTACTTCATAAAGCATACTTCCTTAAAACTGAAACTCCATCTTCTTTTCTTACTTTAATTCTTCACTTTTCTAAATACTTATTACTTCTCAAAGCATACTACTTAAAACTGAAACTCTATCTTCTTTTCTTACTTTAATTCTTCACTTTTCTAAATACTTATTATTCTCAATGCATACTACTTAAAACTGAAACTCTATCTTCTTTTCTTACTTTACTTCTTCACTTTTCTAAATACTTATTACTTCATAAAGCATACTACTTAAAACTGAAACTCCATCTTCTTTTCTTACTTTACTTCTTCACTTTTCTAAATACTTAATACTTCATAAAGCATACTACTTAAAACTGAAACTCTATCTTCTTTTCTTACTTTACTTCTTCACTTTTCCAAATACTTAATACTTCATAAAGCATACTACTTAAAACTGAAATTCTATCTTCTTTTCTTACTTTAATTCTTCACTTTTCTAAATACTTATTATTCTCAATGCATACTACTTAAAACTGAAACTCTATCTTCTTTTCTTACTTTACTTCTTCACTTTTCTAAATACTTATTACTTCATAAAGCATACTACTTAAAACTGAAACTCCATCTTCTTTTCTTACTTTACTTCTTCACTTTTCTAAATACTTATTACTTCATAAAGCATACTACTTAAAACTGAAACTCCATCTTCTTTTCTTACTTTAATTCTTCACTTTTCTAAATACTTATTACTTCATAAAGCATACTACTTAAAACTGAAATTCTATCTTCTTTTCTTACTTTACTTCTTCACTTTTCTAAATACTTATTACTTCATAAAGCATACTTCCTTAAAACTGAAATTCTATCTTCTTTTCTTACTTTAATTCTTCACTTTTCTAAATACTTATTACTTCATAAAGCATACTACTTAAAACTGAAACTCCATCTTCTTTTCTTTCTTTACTTCTTCACTTTTCTAAATACTTATTACTTCATAAAGCATACTACTTAAAACTGAAACTCCATCTTCTTTTCTTACTTTAATTCTTCACTTTTCTAAATACTTATTACTTCTCAATGCATACTACTTAAAACTGAAACTCTATCTTCTTTTCTTACTTTACTTCTTCACTTTTCTAAATACTTATTACTTCATAAAGCATACTACTTAAAACTGAAACTCCATCTTCTTTTCTTACTTTACTTCTTCACTTTTCTAAATACTTATTACTTCATAAAGCATACTACTTAAAACTGAAACTCCATCTTCTTTTCTTACTTTAATTCTTCACTTTTCTAAATACTTATTACTTCTCAAAGCATACTACTTAAAACTGAAATTCTATCTTCTTTTCTTACTTTACTTCTTCACTTTTCTAAATACTTATTATTCTCAAAGCATACTACTTAAAACTGAAACTCTATCTTCTTTTCTTACTTTACTTCTTCACTTTTCTAAATACTTATTACTTCATAAAGCATACTTCCTTAAAACTGAAACTCCATCTTCTTTTCTTACTTTACTTCTTCACTTTTCTAAATACTTATTACTTCATAAAGCATACTACTTAAAACTGAAACTCTATCTTCTTTTCTTACTTTACTTCTTCACTTTTCTAAATACTTATTACTTCATAAAGCATACTACTTAAAACTGAAACTCCATCTTCTTTTCTTACTTTACTTCTTCACTTTTCTAAATACTTATTACTTCTCAAAGCATACTACTTAAAACTGAAACTCCATCTTCTTTTCTTACTTTACTTCTTCACTTTTCTAAATACTTATTACTTCATAAAGCATACTTCCTTAAAACTGAAACTCCATCTTCTTTTCTTACTTTACTTCTTCACTTTTCTAAATACTTATTACTTCATAAAGCATACTACTTAAAACTGAAACTCTATCTTCTTTTCTTACTTTACTTCTTCACTTTTCCAAATACTTATTACTTCTCAAAGCATACTACTTAAAACTGTAATTCTATCTTCTTTTCTTACTTTACTTCTTCACTTTTCTAAATACTTATTACTTCATAAAGCATACTACTTAAAACTGAAACTCCATCTTCTTTTCTTACTTTAATTCTTCACTTTTCTAAATACTTATTACTTCTCAAAGCATACTACTTAAAACTGAAACTCCATCTTCTTTTCTTACTTTACTTCTTCACTTTTCTAAATACTTATTACTTCTCAAAGCATACTACTTAAAACTGAAACTCCATCTTCTTTTCTTACTTTACTTCTTCACTTTTCTAAATACTTATTACTTCTCAAAGCATACTACTTAAAACTGAAATTCTATCTTCTTTTCTTACTTTAATTCTTCACTTTTCTAAATACTTATTATTCTCAAAGCATACTCCTTAAAACTGAAATTCTATCTTCTTTTCTTACTTTACTTCTTCACTTTTCCAAATACTTAATACTTCATAAAGCATACTACTTAAAACTGAAATTCTATCTTCTTTTCTTACTTTACTTCTTCACATTTCTAAATACTTATTACTTCTCAAAGCATACTACTTAAAACTGAAACTCCATCTTCTTTTCTTACTTTACTTCTTCACTTTTCTAAATACTTATTACTTCATAAAGCATATTACTTAAAACTGAAACTCTATCTTCTTTTCTTACTTTACTTCTTCACTTTTCCAAATACTTAATACTTCATAAAGCATACTACTTAAAACTGAAATTCTATCTTCTTTTCTTACTTTAATTCTTCACTTTTCTAAATACTTATTATTCTCAATGCATACTACTTAAAACTGAAACTCTATCTTCTTTTCTTACTTTACTTCTTCACTTTTCTAAATACTTATTACTTCATAAAGCATACTACTTAAAACTGAAACTCCATCTTCTTTTCTTACTTTACTTCTTCACTTTTCTAAATACTTATTACTTCATAAAGCATACTTCCTTAAAACTGAAATTCTATCTTCTTTTCTTACTTTACTTCTTCACTTTTCTAAATACTTATTACTTCTCAAAGCATACTTCCTTAAAACTGAAACTCCATCTTCTTTTCTTACTTTACTTCTTCACTTTTCTAAATACTTATTACTTCATAAAGCATACTTCCTTAAAACTGAAATTCTATCTTCTTTTCTTACTTTACTTCTTCACTTTTCTAAATACTTATTACTTCATAAAGCATACTACTTAAAACTGAAACTCCATCTTCTTTTCTTACTTTACTTCTTCACTTTTCTAAATACTTATTACTTCATAAAGCATACTACTTAAAACTGAAACTCCATCTTCTTTTCTTACTTTAATTCTTCACTTTTCTAAATACTTATTACTTCTCAATGCATACTACTTAAAGCTGAAACTCTATCTTCTTTTCTTACTTTACTCCTTCACTTTTCTAAATACTTATTACTTCATAAAGCATACTACTTAAAACTGAAACTCCATCTTCTTTTCTTACTTTACTTCTTCACTTTTCTAAATACTTATTACTTCATAAAGCATACTACTTAAAACTGAAACTCCATCTTCTTTTCTTACTTTAATTCTTCACTTTTCTAAATACTTATTACTTCTCAAAGCATACTACTTAAAACTGAAATTCTATCTTCTTTTCTTACTTTACTTCTTCACTTTTCTAAATACTTATTATTCTCAAAGCATACTACTTAAAACTGAAATTCTATCTTCTTTTCTTACTTTACTTCTTCACTTTTCTAAATACTTATTACTTCTCAAAGCATACTACTTAAAACTGAAATTCTATCTTCTTTTCTTACTTTACTTCTTCACATTTCTAAATACTTATTACTTCTCAAAGCATACTACTTAAAACTGAAACTCCATCTTCTTTTCTTACTTTACTTCTTCACTTTTCTAAATACTTATTACTTCATAAAGCATACTTCCTTAAAACTGAAACTCCATCTTCTTTTCTTACTTTACTCCTTAACTTTTCTAAATACTTATTACTTCATAAAGCATACTACTTAAAACTGAAACTCCATCTTCTTTTCTTACTTTACTCCTTCACTTTTCTAAATACTTATTACTTCTCAAAGCATACAGTTAAAACTGAAACTCCATCTTGATTTCTTACTTTCATTCTTCACTTTTCTAAATACTTATTACTTCTCAAAGCATACTCCTTAAAACTGAAATTCTATCTTCTTTTCTTACTTTAATTCTTCACTTTTCTAAATACTTATTACTTCTCAAAGCATACTACTTAAAACTGAAACTCCATCTTCTTTTCTTACTTTACTTCTTCACTTTTCTAAATACTTATTACTTCATAAAGCATACTTCCTTAAAACTGAAACTCCATCTTCTTTTCTTACTTTACTCCTTAACTTTTCTAAATACTTATTACTTCATAAAGCATACTACTTAAAACTGAAACTCCATCTTCTTTTCTTACTTTACTCCTTCACTTTTCTAAATACTTATTACTTCTCAAAGCATACAGTTAAAACTGAAACTCCATCTTGATTTCTTACTTTCATTCTTCACTTTTCTAAATACTTATTACTTCTCAAAGCATACTCCTTAAAACTGAAATTCTATCTTCTTTTCTTACTTTAATTCTTCACTTTTCTAAATACTTATTACTTCATAAAGCATACTACTTAAAACTGAAACTCTATCTTCTTTTCTTACTTTACTTCTTCACTTTTCTAAATACTTATTACTTCATAAAGCATACTTCCTTAAAACTGAAATTCTATCTTCTTTTCTTACTTTAATTCTTCACTTTTCTAAATACTTATTACTTCATAAAGCATACTACTTAAAACTGAAACTCTATCTTCTTTTCTTACTTTACTTCTTCACTTTTCTAAATACTTATTACTTCATAAAGCATACTACTTAAAACTGAAACTCCATCTTCTTTTCTTACTTTACTTCTTCACTTTTCTAAATACTTATTACTTCATAAAGCATACTACTTAAAACTGAAATTCTATCTTCTTTTCTTACTTTACTTCTTCACTTTTCTAAATACTTATTACTTCATAAAGCATACTCCTTAAAACTGAAATTCTATCTTCTTTTCTTACTTTACTTCTTCACTTTTCTAAATACTTATTATTCTCAAAGCATACTACTTAAAACTGAAATTCTATCTTCTTTTCTTACTTTAATTCTTCACTTTTCTAAATACTTATTATTCTCAAAGCATACTCCTTAAAACTGAAATTCTATCTTCTTTTCTTACTTTACTTCTTCACTTTTCCAAATACTTAATTACTTCATAAAGCATACTACTTAAAACTGAAATTCTATCTTCTTTTCTTACTTTACTTCTTCACATTTCTAAATACTTATTACTTCTCAAAGCATACTACTTAAAACTGAAACTCCATCTTCTTTTCTTACTTTACTTCTTCACTTTTCTAAATACTTATTATTCTCAATGCATACTACTTAAAACTGAAACTCTATCTTCTTTTCTTACTTTACTTCTTCACTTTTCTAAATACTTATTACTTCATAAAGCATACTACTTAAAACTGAAATTCTATCTTCTTTTCTTACTTTAATTCTTCACTTTTCTAAATACTTATTATTCTCAATGCATACTACTTAAAACTGAAACTCTATCTTCTTTTCTTACTTTACTTCTTCACTTTTCTAAATACTTATTACTTCATAAAGCATACTACTTAAAACTGAAACTCCATCTTCTTTTCTTACTTTACTTCTTCACTTTTCTAAATACTTATTACTTCATAAAGCATACTACTTAAAACTGAAACTCCATCTTCTTTTCTTACTTTAATTCTTCACTTTTCTAAATACTTATTACTTCTCAAAGCATACTACTTAAAACTGAAATTCTATCTTCTTTTCTTACTTTACTTCTTCACTTTTCTAAATACTTATTACTTCATAAAGCATACTTCCTTAAAACTGAAATTCTATCTTCTTTTCTTACTTTAATTCTTCACTTTTCTAAATACTTATTACTTCATAAAGCATACTACTTAAAACTGAAACTCCATCTTCTTTTCTTTCTTTACTTCTTCACTTTTCTAAATACTTATTACTTCATAAAGCATACTACTTAAAACTGAAACTCCATCTTCTTTTCTTACTTTAATTCTTCACTTTTCTAAATACTTATTACTTCTCAATGCATACTACTTAAAACTGAAACTCTATCTTCTTTTCTTACTTTACTTCTTCACTTTTCTAAATACTTATTACTTCATAAAGCATACTACTTAAAACTGAAACTCCATCTTCTTTTCTTACTTTACTTCTTCACTTTTCTAAATACTTATTACTTCATAAAGCATACTACTTAAAACTGAAACTCCATCTTCTTTTCTTACTTTAATTCTTCACTTTTCTAAATACTTATTACTTCTCAAAGCATACTACTTAAAACTGAAATTCTATCTTCTTTTCTTACTTTACTTCTTCACTTTTCTAAATACTTATTATTCTCAAAGCATACTACTTAAAACTGAAACTCTATCTTCTTTTCTTACTTTACTTCTTCACTTTTCTAAATACTTATTACTTCATAAAGCATACTTCCTTAAAACTGAAACTCCATCTTCTTTTCTTACTTTACTTCTTCACTTTTCTAAATACTTATTACTTCATAAAGCATACTACTTAAAACTGAAACTCTATCTTCTTTTCTTACTTTACTTCTTCACTTTTCTAAATACTTATTACTTCATAAAGCATACTTCCTTAAAACTGAAACTCCATCTTCTTTTCTTACTTTACTTCTTCACTTTTCTAAATACTTATTACTTCATAAAGCATACTACTTAAAACTGAAACTCTATCTTCTTTTCTTACTTTACTTCTTCACTTTTCTAAATACTTATTACTTCTCAAAGCATACTACTTAAAACTGAAACTCCATCTTCTTTTCTTACTTTACTTCTTCACTTTTCTAAATACTTATTACTTCATAAAGCATACTTCCTTAAAACTGAAACTCCATCTTCTTTTCTTACTTTACTTCTTCACTTTTCTAAATACTTATTACTTCATAAAGCATACTACTTAAAACTGAAACTCTATCTTCTTTTCTTACTTTACTTCTTCACTTTTCCAAATACTTATTACTTCTCAAAGCATACTACTTAAAACTGTAATTCTATCTTCTTTTCTTACTTTACTTCTTCACTTTTCTAAATACTTATTACTTCATAAAGCATACTACTTAAAACTGAAACTCCATCTTCTTTTCTTACTTTAATTCTTCACTTTTCTAAATACTTATTACTTCTCAAAGCATACTACTTAAAACTGAAACTCCATCTTCTTTTCTTACTTTACTTCTTCACTTTTCTAAATACTTATTACTTCTCAAAGCATACTACTTAAAACTGAAACTCCATCTTCTTTTCTTACTTTACTTCTTCACTTTTCTAAATACTTATTACTTCTCAAAGCATACTACTTAAAACTGAAATTCTATCTTCTTTTCTTACTTTAATTCTTCACTTTTCTAAATACTTATTATTCTCAAAGCATACTCCTTAAAACTGAAATTCTATCTTCTTTTCTTACTTTACTTCTTCACTTTTCCAAATACTTAATACTTCATAAAGCATACTACTTAAAACTGAAATTCTATCTTCTTTTCTTACTTTACTTCTTCACATTTCTAAATACTTATTACTTCTCAAAGCATACTACTTAAAACTGAAACTCCATCTTCTTTTCTTACTTTACTTCTTCACTTTTCTAAATACTTATTACTTCATAAAGCATATTACTTAAAACTGAAACTCTATCTTCTTTTCTTACTTTACTTCTTCACTTTTCCAAATACTTAATACTTCATAAAGCATACTACTTAAAACTGAAATTCTATCTTCTTTTCTTACTTTAATTCTTCACTTTTCTAAATACTTATTATTCTCAATGCATACTACTTAAAACTGAAACTCTATCTTCTTTTCTTACTTTACTTCTTCACTTTTCTAAATACTTATTACTTCATAAAGCATACTACTTAAAACTGAAACTCCATCTTCTTTTCTTACTTTACTTCTTCACTTTTCTAAATACTTATTATTCTCAATGCATACTACTTAAAACTGAAACTCTATCTTCTTTTCTTACTTTACTTCTTCACTTTTCTAAATACTTATTACTTCTCAAAGCATACTTCCTTAAAACTGAAACTCCATCTTCTTTTCTTACTTTACTTCTTCACTTTTCTAAATACTTATTACTTCATAAAGCATACTTCCTTAAAACTGAAATTCTATCTTCTTTTCTTACTTTACTTCTTCACTTTTCTAAATACTTATTACTTCATAAAGCATACTACTTAAAACTGAAACTCCATCTTCTTTTCTTACTTTACTTCTTCACTTTTCTAAATACTTATTACTTCATAAAGCATACTACTTAAAACTGAAACTCCATCTTCTTTTCTTACTTTAATTCTTCACTTTTCTAAATACTTATTACTTCTCAATGCATACTACTTAAAGCTGAAACTCTATCTTCTTTTCTTACTTTACTCCTTCACTTTTCTAAATACTTATTACTTCATAAAGCATACTACTTAAAACTGAAACTCCATCTTCTTTTCTTACTTTACTTCTTCACTTTTCTAAATACTTATTACTTCATAAAGCATACTTCCTTAAAACTGAAATTCTATCTTCTTTTCTTACTTTAATTCTTCACTTTTCTAAATACTTATTACTTCTCAAAGCATACTACTTAAAACTGAAATTCTATCTTCTTTTCTTACTTTACTTCTTCACTTTTCTAAATACTTATTATTCTCAAAGCATACTACTTAAAACTGAAACTCTATCTTCTTTTCTTACTTTACTTCTTCACTTTTCTAAATACTTATTACTTCATAAAGCATACTTCCTTAAAACTGAAACTCCATCTTCTTTTCTTACTTTACTTCTTCACTTTTCTAAATACTTATTACTTCATAAAGCATACTACTTAAAACTGAAACTCTATCTTCTTTTCTTACTTTACTTCTTCACTTTTCTAAATACTTATTACTTCATAAAGCATACTTCCTTAAAACTGAAACTCCATCTTCTTTTCTTACTTTACTTCTTCACTTTTCTAAATACTTATTACTTCATAAAGCATACTACTTAAAACTGAAACTCTATCTTCTTTTCTTACTTTACTTCTTCACTTTTCTAAATACTTATTACTTCTCAAAGCATACTACTTAAAACTGAAACTCCATCTTCTTTTCTTACTTTACTTCTTCACTTTTCTAAATACTTATTACTTCATAAAGCATACTTCCTTAAAACTGAAACTCCATCTTCTTTTCTTACTTTACTTCTTCACTTTTCTAAATACTTATTACTTCATAAAGCATACTACTTAAAACTGAAACTCTATCTTCTTTTCTTACTTTACTTCTTCACTTTTCCAAATACTTATTACTTCTCAAAGCATACTACTTAAAACTGTAATTCTATCTTCTTTTCTTACTTTACTTCTTCACTTTTCTAAATACTTATTACTTCATAAAGCATACTACTTAAAACTGAAACTCCATCTTCTTTTCTTACTTTAATTCTTCACTTTTCTAAATACTTATTACTTCATAAAGCATACTTCCTTAAAACTGAAATTCTATCTTCTTTTCTTACTTTAATTCTTCACTTTTCTAAATACTTATTACTTCATAAAGCATACTACTTAAAACTGAAACTCCATCTTCTTTTCTTTCTTTACTTCTTCACTTTTCTAAATACTTATTACTTCATAAAGCATACTACTTAAAACTGAAACTCCATCTTCTTTTCTTACTTTAATTCTTCACTTTTCTAAATACTTATTACTTCTCAATGCATACTACTTAAAACTGAAACTCTATCTTCTTTTCTTACTTTACTTCTTCACTTTTCTAAATACTTATTACTTCATAAAGCATACTACTTAAAACTGAAACTCCATCTTCTTTTCTTACTTTACTTCTTCACTTTTCTAAATACTTATTACTTCATAAAGCATACTACTTAAAACTGAAACTCCATCTTCTTTTCTTACTTTAATTCTTCACTTTTCTAAATACTTATTACTTCTCAAAGCATACTACTTAAAACTGAAATTCTATCTTCTTTTCTTACTTTACTTCTTCACTTTTCTAAATACTTATTATTCTCAAAGCATACTACTTAAAACTGAAACTCTATCTTCTTTTCTTACTTTACTTCTTCACTTTTCTAAATACTTATTACTTCATAAAGCATACTTCCTTAAAACTGAAACTCCATCTTCTTTTCTTACTTTACTTCTTCACTTTTCTAAATACTTATTACTTCATAAAGCATACTACTTAAAACTGAAACTCTATCTTCTTTTCTTACTTTACTTCTTCACTTTTCTAAATACTTATTACTTCATAAAGCATACTTCCTTAAAACTGAAACTCCATCTTCTTTTCTTACTTTACTTCTTCACTTTTCTAAATACTTATTACTTCATAAAGCATACTACTTAAAACTGAAACTCTATCTTCTTTTCTTACTTTACTTCTTCACTTTTCTAAATACTTATTACTTCTCAAAGCATACTACTTAAAACTGAAACTCCATCTTCTTTTCTTACTTTACTTCTTCACTTTTCTAAATACTTATTACTTCATAAAGCATACTTCCTTAAAACTGAAACTCCATCTTCTTTTCTTACTTTACTTCTTCACTTTTCTAAATACTTATTACTTCATAAAGCATACTACTTAAAACTGAAACTCTATCTTCTTTTCTTACTTTACTTCTTCACTTTTCCAAATACTTATTACTTCTCAAAGCATACTACTTAAAACTGTAATTCTATCTTCTTTTCTTACTTTACTTCTTCACTTTTCTAAATACTTATTACTTCATAAAGCATACTACTTAAAACTGAAACTCCATCTTCTTTTCTTACTTTAATTCTTCACTTTTCTAAATACTTATTACTTCTCAAAGCATACTACTTAAAACTGAAACTCCATCTTCTTTTCTTACTTTACTTCTTCACTTTTCTAAATACTTATTACTTCTCAAAGCATACTACTTAAAACTGAAACTCCATCTTCTTTTCTTACTTTACTTCTTCACTTTTCTAAATACTTATTACTTCTCAAAGCATACTACTTAAAACTGAAATTCTATCTTCTTTTCTTACTTTAATTCTTCACTTTTCTAAATACTTATTATTCTCAAAGCATACTCCTTAAAACTGAAATTCTATCTTCTTTTCTTACTTTACTTCTTCACTTTTCCAAATACTTAATACTTCATAAAGCATACTACTTAAAACTGAAATTCTATCTTCTTTTCTTACTTTACTTCTTCACATTTCTAAATACTTATTACTTCTCAAAGCATACTACTTAAAACTGAAACTCCATCTTCTTTTCTTACTTTACTTCTTCACTTTTCTAAATACTTATTACTTCATAAAGCATATTACTTAAAACTGAAACTCTATCTTCTTTTCTTACTTTACTTCTTCACTTTTCCAAATACTTAATACTTCATAAAGCATACTACTTAAAACTGAAATTCTATCTTCTTTTCTTACTTTAATTCTTCACTTTTCTAAATACTTATTATTCTCAATGCATACTACTTAAAACTGAAACTCCATCTTCTTTTCTTACTTTACTTCTTCACTTTTCTAAATACTTATTACTTCTCAAAGCATACTACTTAAAACTGAAACTCCATCTTCTTTTCTTACTTTACTTCTTCACTTTTCTAAATACTTATTATTCTCAATGCATACTACTTAAAACTGAAACTCTATCTTCTTTTCTTACTTTACTTCTTCACTTTTCTAAATACTTATTACTTCTCAAAGCATACTTCCTTAAAACTGAAACTCCATCTTCTTTTCTTACTTTACTTCTTCACTTTTCTAAATACTTATTACTTCATAAAGCATACTTCCTTAAAACTGAAATTCTATCTTCTTTTCTTACTTTACTTCTTCACTTTTCTAAATACTTATTACTTCATAAAGCATACTACTTAAAACTGAAACTCCATCTTCTTTTCTTACTTTACTTCTTCACTTTTCTAAATACTTATTACTTCATAAAGCATACTACTTAAAACTGAAACTCCATCTTCTTTTCTTACTTTAATTCTTCACTTTTCTAAATACTTATTACTTCTCAATGCATACTACTTAAAGCTGAAACTCTATCTTCTTTTCTTACTTTACTCCTTCACTTTTCTAAATACTTATTACTTCATAAAGCATACTACTTAAAACTGAAACTCCATCTTCTTTTCTTACTTTACTTCTTCACTTTTCTAAATACTTATTACTTCATAAAGCATACTACTTAAAACTGAAACTCCATCTTCTTTTCTTACTTTAATTCTTCACTTTTCTAAATACTTATTACTTCTCAAAGCATACTACTTAAAACTGAAATTCTATCTTCTTTTCTTACTTTACTTCTTCACTTTTCTAAATACTTATTATTCTCAAAGCATACTACTTAAAACTGAAATTCTATCTTCTTTTCTTACTTTACTTCTTCACTTTTCTAAATACTTATTACTTCTCAAAGCATACTACTTAAAACTGAAATTCTATCTTCTTTTCTTACTTTACTTCTTCACATTTCTAAATACTTATTACTTCTCAAAGCATACTACTTAAAACTGAAACTCCATCTTCTTTTCTTACTTTACTTCTTCACTTTTCTAAATACTTATTACTTCATAAAGCATACTTCCTTAAAACTGAAACTCCATCTTCTTTTCTTACTTTACTCCTTAACTTTTCTAAATACTTATTACTTCATAAAGCATACTACTTAAAACTGAAACTCCATCTTCTTTTCTTACTTTACTCCTTCACTTTTCTAAATACTTATTACTTCTCAAAGCATACAGTTAAAACTGAAACTCCATCTTGATTTCTTACTTTCATTCTTCACTTTTCTAAATACTTATTACTTCTCAAAGCATACTCCTTAAAACTGAAATTCTATCTTCTTTTCTTACTTTAATTCTTCACTTTTCTAAATACTTATTACTTCTCAAAGCATACTACTTAAAACTGAAACTCCATCTTCTTTTCTTACTTTACTTCTTCACTTTTCTAAATACTTATTACTTCATAAAGCATACTTCCTTAAAACTGAAACTCCATCTTCTTTTCTTACTTTACTCCTTAACTTTTCTAAATACTTATTACTTCATAAAGCATACTACTTAAAACTGAAACTCCATCTTCTTTTCTTACTTTACTCCTTCACTTTTCTAAATACTTATTACTTCTCAAAGCATACAGTTAAAACTGAAACTCCATCTTGATTTCTTACTTTCATTCTTCACTTTTCTAAATACTTATTACTTCTCAA
The DNA here is from genome assembly GCA_946699065.1 of Loxodes magnus. NCBI lineage: Eukaryota > Ciliophora > Karyorelictea > Loxodida > Loxodidae > Loxodes > Loxodes magnus. The sequence continues at coordinate 37,369 of CAMPDV010003909.1, forward strand.
AGCATACTCCTTAAAACTGAAATTCTATCTTCTTTTCTTACTTTAATTCTTCACTTTTCTAAATACTTATTACTTCATAAAGCATACTACTTAAAACTGAAACTCTATCTTCTTTTCTTACTTTACTTCTTCACTTTTCTAAATACTTATTACTTCATAAAGCATACTACTTAAAACTGAAATTCTATCTTCTTTTCTTACTTTACTCCTTCACTTTTCTAAATACTTATTACTTCTCAAAGCATACTACTTAAAACTGAAATTCTATCTTCTTTTCTTACTTTACTTCTTCACTTTTCTAAATACTTATTTCTTCATAAAGCATACTTCCTTAAAACTGAAACTCCATCTTCTTTTCTTACTTTACTCCTTCACTTTTCTAAATACTTATTACTTCATAAAGCATACTACTTAAAACTGAAATTCTATCTTCTTTTCTTACTTTACTCCTTAACTTTTCTAAACACTTATTACTTCATAAATCATACTACTTAAAACTGAAATTACATCTTCTTTTCTTACTTTAATTCTTCACTTTTCTAAATACTTATTATTCTCAAAGCATACTACTTAAAAATGAAACTCCATCTTCTTTTCTTACTTTACTCCTTCACTTTTCTAAATACTTATTACTTCTCAAAGCATACTACTTAAAACTGAAACTCTATCTTCTTTTCTTACTTTACTTCTTCACTTTTCTAAATACTTATTACTTCATAAAGCATACTACTTAAAACTGAAACTCCATCTTCTTTTCTTACTTTACTTCTTCACTTTTCTAAATACTTATTACTTCATAAAGCATACTACTTAAAACTGAAATTCTATCTTCTTTTCTTACTTTACTTCTTCACTTTTCTAAATACTTATTACTTCATAAAGCATACTCCTTAAAACTGAAATTCTATCTTCTTTTCTTACTTTACTTCTTCACTTTTCTAAATACTTATTATTCTCAAAGCATACTACTTAAAACTGAAATTCTATCTTCTTTTCTTACTTTAATTCTTCACTTTTCTAAATACTTATTATTCTCAAAGCATACTCCTTAAAACTGAAATTCTATCTTCTTTTCTTACTTTACTTCTTCACTTTTCCAAATACTTAATACTTCATAAAGCATACTACTTAAAACTGAAATTCTATCTTCTTTTCTTACTTTACTTCTTCACATTTCTAAATACTTATTACTTCTCAAAGCATACTACTTAAAACTGAAACTCCATCTTCTTTTCTTACTTTACTTCTTCACTTTTCTAAATACTTATTATTCTCAATGCATACTACTTAAAACTGAAACTCTATCTTCTTTTCTTACTTTACTTCTTCACTTTTCTAAATACTTATTACTTCATAAAGCATACTACTTAAAACTGAAATTCTATCTTCTTTTCTTACTTTAATTCTTCACTTTTCTAAATACTTAATACTTCATAAAGCATACTACTTAAAACTGAAATTCTATCTTCTTTTCTTACTTTACTTCTTCACATTTCTAAATACTTATTACTTCATAAAGCATACTACTTAAAACTGAAACTCCATCTTCTTTTCTTACTTTACTTCTTCACTTTTCCAAATACTTAATACTTCATAAAGCATACTACTTAAAACTGAAATTCTATCTTCTTTTCTTACTTTACTTCTTCACATTTCTAAATACTTATTACTTCTCAAAGCATACTACTTAAAACTGAAACTCCATCTTCTTTTCTTACTTTACTTCTTCACTTTTCTAAATACTTATTATTCTCAATGCATACTACTTAAAACTGAAACTCTATCTTCTTTTCTTACTTTACTTCTTCACTTTTCTAAATACTTATTACTTCATAAAGCATACTACTTAAAACTGAAATTCTATCTTCTTTTCTTACTTTAATTCTTCACTTTTCTAAATACTTAATACTTCATAAAGCATACTACTTAAAACTGAAATTCTATCTTCTTTTCTTACTTTACTTCTTCACATTTCTAAATACTTATTACTTCATAAAGCATACTACTTAAAACTGAAACTCCATCTTCTTTTCTTACTTTACTTCTTCACTTTTCCAAATACTTAATACTTCATAAAGCATATTACTTAAAACTGAAATTCTATCTTCTTTTCTTACTTTACTTCTTCACTTTTCTAAATACTTATTACTTCTCAAAGCATACTACTTAAAACTGAAACTCCATCTTCTTTTCTTACTTTACTTCTTCACTTTTCTAAATACTTATTACTTCTCAAAGCATACTACTTAAAACTGAAACTCCATCTTCTTTTCTTACTTTACTTCTTCACTTTTCTAAATACTTATTATTCTCAAAGCATACTACTTAAAACTGAAACTCTATCTTCTTTTCTTACTTTACTACTTCACTTTTCTAAACACTTATTACTTCATAAATCATACTACTTAAAACTGAAATTACATCTTCTTTTCTTACTTTAATTCTTCACTTTTCTAAATACTTATTATTCTCAAAGCATACTACTTAAAAATGACACTCCATCTTCTTTTCTTACTTTACTCCTTCACTTTTCTAAATACTTATTACTTCTCAAAGCATACTACTTAAAACTGAAACTCTATCTTCTTTTCTTACTTTACTTCTTCACTTTTCTAAATACTTATTACTTCATAAAGCATACTACTTAAAACTGAAACTCCATCTTCTTTTCTTACTTTACTTCTTCACTTTTCTAAATACTTATTACTTCATAAAGCATACTACTTAAAACTGAAATTCTATCTTCTTTTCTTACTTTACTTCTTCACTTTTCTAAATACTTATTACTTCATAAAGCATACTCCTTAAAACTGAAATTCTATCTTCTTTTCTTACTTTACTTCTTCACTTTTCTAAATACTTATTATTCTCAAAGCATACTACTTAAAACTGAAACTCCATCTTCTTTTCTTACTTTACTTCTTCACTTTTCCAAATACTTAATACTTCATAAAGCATACTACTTAAAACTGAAACTCCATCTTCTTTTCTTACTTTAATTCTTCACTTTTCTAAATACTTATTACTTCTCAAAGCATACTACTTAAAACTGAAATTCTATCTTCTTTTCTTACTTTACTCCTTCACTTTTCTAAATACTTATTATTCTCAAAGCATACTACTTAAAACTGAAACTCTATCTTCTTTTCTTACTTTACTACTTCACTTTTCCAAATACTTATTATTCTCAATGCATACTACTTAAAACTGAAACTCTATCTTCTTTTCTTACTTTACTTCTTCACTTTTCTAAATACTTATTACTTCATAAAGCATACTACTTAAAACTGAAATTCTATCTTCTTTTCTTACTTTAATTCTTCACTTTTCTAAATACTTAATACTTCATAAAGCATACTACTTAAAACTGAAATTCTATCTTCTTTTCTTACTTTACTTCTTCACATTTCTAAATACTTATTACTTCATAAAGCATACTACTTAAAACTGAAACTCCATCTTCTTTTCTTACTTTACTTCTTCACTTTTCCAAATACTTAATACTTCATAAAGCATATTACTTAAAACTGAAATTCTATCTTCTTTTCTTACTTTACTTCTTCACTTTTCTAAATACTTATTACTTCTCAAAGCATACTACTTAAAACTGAAACTCCATCTTCTTTTCTTACTTTACTTCTTCACTTTTCTAAATACTTATTACTTCTCAAAGCATACTACTTAAAACTGAAACTCCATCTTCTTTTCTTACTTTACTTCTTCACTTTTCTAAATACTTATTATTCTCAAAGCATACTACTTAAAACTGAAACTCTATCTTCTTTTCTTACTTTACTACTTCACTTTTCTAAACACTTATTACTTCATAAATCATACTACTTAAAACTGAAATTACATCTTCTTTTCTTACTTTAATTCTTCACTTTTCTAAATACTTATTATTCTCAAAGCATACTACTTAAAAATGACACTCCATCTTCTTTTCTTACTTTACTCCTTCACTTTTCTAAATACTTATTACTTCTCAAAGCATACTACTTAAAACTGAAACTCTATCTTCTTTTCTTACTTTACTTCTTCACTTTTCTAAATACTTATTACTTCATAAAGCATACTACTTAAAACTGAAACTCCATCTTCTTTTCTTACTTTAATTCTTCACTTTTCTAAATACTTAATACTTCATAAAGCATACTACTTAAAACTGAAATTCTATCTTCTTTTCTTACTTTACTTCTTCACTTTTCTAAATACTTATTACTTCATAAAGCATACTCCTTAAAACTGAAACTCCATCTTCTTTTCTTACTTTACTTCT
>CAMPDV010003910.1:0-40427 GCA_946699065.1 Loxodes magnus
CTTTTCCAGTATTACTTTACATAACTGATTGCAAGACTCTTTTTCTTACTTTTCTTCTTCACTTTTCATATAAATATAATCAAAAATATCTTTTCCAGTATTACTTTACATAACTGATAGCAAGTCTCTTTTTCTTACTTTTCTTCTTCACTTTTCATGCAAATATAATCAAAAATATGTTTTCCAGTATTACTTTACATAACTGATTGCAAGACTCTTTTTCTTACTTTTCTTCTTCACTTTTCATGCAAATATAATCAAAAATATCTTTTACAGTATTACTTTACATAACTGATTGCAAGACTCTTTTTCTTACTTTTCTTCTTCACTTTTCATATAAATATAATCAAAAATATCTTTTCCAGTATTACTTTACATAACTGATTGCAAGACTCTTTTTCTTACTTTTCTTCTTCACTTTTCATGCAAATATAATCAAAAATATCTTTTCCAGTATTACTTTACATAACTGATAGCAAGACTCTTTTTCTTACTTTTCTTCTTCACTTTTCATACAAATATAATCAAAAATATCTTTTCCAGTATTACTTTACATAACTGATTGCAAGACTCTTTTTCTTACTTTTCTTCTTCACTTTTCATATAAATATAATCAAAAATATCTTTTCCAGTATTACTTTACATAACTGATAGCAAGTCTCTTTTTCTTACTTTTCTTCTTCACTTTTCATATAAATATAATCAAAAATATCTTTTCCAGTATTACTTTACATAACTGATTGCAAGACTCTTTTTCTTACTTTTCTTCTTCACTTTTCATATAAATATAATCAAAAATATCTTTTCCAGTATTACTTTACATAACTGATTGCAAGACTCTTTTTCTTACTTTTCTTCTTCACTTTTCATATAAATATAATCAAAAATATCTTTTCCAGTATTACTTTACATAACTGATTGCAAGACTCTTTTTCTTACTTTTCTTCTTCACTTTTCATATAAATATAATCAAAAATATCTTTTCCAGTATTACTTTACATAACTGATTGCAAGACTCTTTTTCTTACTTTTCTTCTTCACTTTTCATATAAATATAATCAAAAATATCTTTTGCAGTATTACTTTACATAACTGATTGCAAGACTCTTTTTCTTACTTTTCTTCTTCACTTTTCAAGCAAATATAATCAAAAATATCTTTTCCAGTATTACTTTACATAACTGATAGCAAGTCTCTTTTTCTTACTTTTCTTCTTGACTTTTCATATAAATATAATTAAAAATATCTTTTCAAGTACTACTTTACATAACTGATTGCAAGACTCTTTTTCTTACTTTTCTTCTTCACTTTTCATATAAATATAATCAAAAATATCTTTTACAGTATTACTTTACATAACTGATTGCAAGACTCTTTTTCTTACTTTTCTTCTTCACTTTTCATGCAAATATAATCAAAAATATCTTTTCCAGTATTACTTTACATAACTGATTGCAAGACTCTTTTTCTTACTTTCTTCTTCACTTTTCATGCAAATATAATCAAAAATATCTTTTCCAGTATTACTTGACATAACTGATAGCAAGTCTCTTTTTCTTACTTTTCTTCTTCACTTTTCATATAAATATAATTAAAAATATCTTTTCAAGTACTACTTTACATAACTGATTGCAAGACTCTTTTTCTTACTTTTCTTCTTCACTTTTCATATAAATATAATCAAAAATATCTTTTGCAGTATTACTTTACATAACTGATTGCAAGACTCTTTTTCTTACTTTTCTTCTTCACTTTTCATATAAATATAATCAAAAATATCTTTTCCAGTATTACTTTACATAACTGATAGCAAGTCTCTTTTTCTTACTTTTCTTCTTCACTTTTCATATAAATATAATCAAAAATATCTTTTCCAGTATTACTTTACATAACTGATTGCAAGACTCTTTTTCTTACTTTCTTCTTCACTTTTCATGCAAATATAATCAAAAATATCTTTTCCAGTATTACTTTACATAACTGATTGCAAGACTCTTTTTCTTACTTTTCTTCTTCACTTTTCATATAAATATAATCAAAAATATCTTTTCCAGTATTACTTTACATAACTGATTGCAAGACTCTTTTTCTTACTTTTCTTCTTCACTTTTCATGCAAATATAATCTAAAATATCTTTTCCAGTATTACTTTACATAACTGATTGCAAGACTCTTTTTCTTACTTTTCTTCTTCACTTTTCATGCAAATATAATCAAAAATATCTTTTCCAGTATTACTTTACATAACTGATAGCAAGTCTCTTTTTCTTACTTTTCTTCTTCACTTTTCATATAAATATAATCAAAAATATCTTTTCCAGTATTACTTTACATAACTGATTGCAAGACTCTTTTTCTTACTTTTCTTCTTCAGTTTTCATGCAAATATAATCAAAAATATCTTTTCCAGTATTACTTTACATAACTGATTGCAAGACTCTTTTTCTTACTTTTCTTCTTCACTTTTCAAGCAAATATAATCAAAAATATCTTTTCCAGTATTACTTTACATAACTGATAGCAAGTCTCTTTTTCTTACTTTTCTTCTTCACTTTTCATATAAATATAATCAAAAATATCTTTTCCAGTATTACTTTACATAACTGATTGCAAGACTCTTTTTCTTACTTTTCTTCTTCACTTTTCATATAAATATAATCAAAAATATCTTTTCCAGTATTACTTTACATAACTGATAGCAAGTCTCTTTTTCTTACTTTTCTTCTTCACTTTTCATGCAAATATAATCAAAAATATCTTTTACAGTATTACTTTACATAACTGATTGCAAGACTCTTTTTCTTACTTTTCTTCTTCACTTTTCAAGCAAATATAATCAAAAATATCTTTTCCAGTATTACTTTACATAACTGATAGCAAGTCTCTTTTTCTTACTTTTCTTCTTCACTTTTCATATAAATATAATCAAAAATATCTTTTCCAGTATTACTTTACATAACTGATTGCAAGACTCTTTTTCTTACTTTCTTCTTCACTTTTCATGCAAATATAATCAAAAATATGTTTTCCAGTATTACTTTACATAACTGATAGCAAGACTCTTTTTCTTACTTTTCTTCTTCACTTTTCATATAAATATAATCAAAAATATCTTTTACAGTATTACTTTACATAACTGATTGCAAGACTCTTTTTCTTACTTTTCTTCTTCACTTTTCATATAAATATAATTAAAAATATCTTTTCCAGTATTACTTTACATAACTGATAGCAAGTCTCTTTTTCTTACTTTTCTTCTTCACTTTTCATGCAAATATAATCAAAAATATCTTTTCCAGTATTACTTTACATAACTGATTGCAAGACTCTTTTTCTTACTTTTCTTCTTCACTTTTCATATAAATATAATCAAAAATATCTTTTCCAGTATTACTTTACAAAACTGATTGCAAGACTCTTTTTCTTACTTTTCTTCTTCACTTTTCATGTAAATATAATCAAAAATATCTTTTCCAGTATTACTTGACATAACTGATTGCAAGACTCTTTTTCTTACTTTTCTTCTTCACTTTTCATGCAAATATAATCTAAAATATCTTTTCCAGTATTACTTTACATAACTGATAGCAAGTCTCTTTTTCTTACTTTTCTTCTTCACTTTTCATACAAATATAATCAAAAATATCTTTTCCAGTATTACTTTACATAACTGATTGCAAGACTCTTTTTCTTACTTTTCTTCTTCACTTTTCATATAAATATAATCAAAAATATCTTTTCCAGTATTACTTTACATAACTGATTGCAAGACTCTTTTTCTTACTTTTCTTCTTCACTTTTCATATAAATATAATCAAAAATATCTTTTCCAGTATTACTTTACATAACTGATTGCAAGACTCTTCTTCTTACTTTTCTTCTTCACTTTTCATATAAATATAATCAAAAATATCTTTTCCAGTATTACTTTACATAACTGATAGCAAGTCTCTTTTTCTTACTTTTCTTCTTCACTTTTCATATAAATATAATCAAAAATATCTTTTCCAGTATTACTTTACATAACTGATTGCAAGACTCTTTTTCTTACTTTTCTTCTTCACTTTTCATATAAATATAATCAAAAATATCTTTTCCAGTATTACTTTACATAACTGATTGCAAGACTCTTTTTCTTACTTTTCTTCTTCACTTTTCATATAAATATAATTAAAAATATCTTTTCCAGTACTACTTTACATAACTGATTGCAAGACTCTTTTTCTTACTTTTCTTCTTCACTTTTCATATAAATATAATCAAAAATATCTTTTCCAGTATTACTTTACATAACTGATTGCAAGACTCTTTTTCTTACTTTTCTTCTTCACTTTTCATATAAATATAATGAAAATATCTTTTACAGTATTACTTGACATAACTGATTGCAAGCCTCTTTTTCTTACTTTTCTTCTTCACTTTTCATGCAAATATAATCAAAAATATGTTTTCCAGTATTACTTTACATAACTGATTGCAAGACTCTTTTTCTTACTTTTCTTCTTCACTTTTCATATAAATATAATCAAAAATATCTTTTCCAGTACTACTTTACATAACTGATTGCAAGACTCTTTTTCTTACTTTTCTTCTTCACTTTTCATGCAAATATAATCAAAAATATCTTTTCCAGTATTACTTTACATAACTGATTGCAAGACTCTTTTTCTTACTTTTCTTCTTCAGTTTTCATGCAAATATAATCAAAAATATCTTTTCCAGTATTACTTTACATAACTGATTGCAAGACTCTTTTTCTTACTTTTCTTCTTCACTTTTCAAGCAAATATAATTAAAAATATCTTTTCCAGTACTACTTTACATAACTGATTGCAAGACTCTTTTTCTTACTTTTCTTCTTCACTTTTCATGCAAATATAATCAAAAATATGTTTTCCAGTATTACTTTACATAACTGATTGCAAGACTCTTTTTCTTACTTTTCTTCTTCACTTTTCATATAAATATAATCAAAAATATCTTTTCCAGTACTACTTTACATAACTGATTGCAAGACTCTTTTTCTTACTTTTCTTCTTCACTTTTCATGCAAATATAATCAAAAATATCTTTTCCAGTATTACTTTACATAACTGATTGCAAGACTCTTTTTCTTACTTTTCTTCTTCACTTTTCATGCAAATATAATCAAAAATATCTTTTCCAGTATTACTTTACATAACTGATTGCAAGACTCTTTTTCTTACTTTTCTTCTTCACTTTTCTTTGAAATCAATTTTAAACTTCAAATGTATTTAGATAAACTGATCTCTTTTTCTTACTTTTCTTCTTCACTTTTCTTAGAAATCAATTTTAAAATTCAAATGTATTTAAATAAACTGATCTCTTTTTCTTACTTTTCTTCTTCACTTTTCATGCAAATATAATCAAAAATATCTTTTCCAGTATTACTTTACATAACTGATTGCAAGACTCTTTTTCTTACTTTTCTTCTTCACTTTTCATGCAAATATAATCAAAAATATCTTTTCCAGTATTACTTTACATAACTGATTGCAAGACTCTTTTTCTTACTTTTCTTCTTCACTTTTCATGCAAATATAATCAAAAATATCTTTTCCAGTATTACTTTACATAACTGATTGCAAGACTCTTTTTCTTACTTTTCTTCTTCACTTTTCATGCAAATATAATCAAAAATATCTTTTCCAGTATTACTTTACATAACTGATTGCAAGACTCTTCTTCTTACTTTTCTTCTTCACTTTTCATATAAATATAATCAAAAATATCTTTTCTAGTATTACTTTACATAACTGATAGCAAGACTCTTTTTCTTACTTTTCTTCTTCACTTTTCATATAAATATAATCAAAAATATCTTTTCCAGTATTACTTTACATAACTGATTGCAAGACTCTTTTTCTTACTTTTCTTCTTCACTTTTCATATAAATATAATCAAAAATATCTTTTCCAGTATTACTTTACATAACTGATTGCAAGACTCTTCTTCTTACTTTTCTTCTTCACTTTTCATATAAATATAATCAAAAATATCTTTTCTAGTATTACTTTACATAACTGATTGCAAGACTCTTTTTCTTACTTTTCTTCTTCACTTTTCATGCAAATATAATCAAAAATATCTTTTCCAGTATTACTTTACATAACTGATTACAAGACTCTTTTTCTTACTTTTCTTCTTCACTTTTCATGCAAATATAATCAAAAATATCTTTTCCAGTATTACTTTACATAACTGATTGCAAGACTCTTTTTCTTACTTTTCTTCTTCACTTTTCTTTGAAATCAATTTTAAACTTCAAATGTATTTAGATAAACTGATCTCTTTTTCTTACTTTTCTTCTTCACTTTTCTTAGAAATCAATTTTAAAATTCAAATGTATTTAAATAAACTGATCTCTTTTTCTTACTTTACTTCTTCACTTTTCATGCAAATATTATCAAAAATATCTTTTCCAGTATTACTTTACATAACTGATTGCAAGACTCTTTTTCTTACTTTTCTTCTTCACTTTTCATGCAAATATAATCAAAAATATCTTTTCCAGTATTACTTTACATAACTGATTGCAAGACTCTTTTTCTTACTTTTCTTCTTCACTTTTCATGCAAATATAATCAAAAATATCTTTTCCAGTATTACTTTACATAACTGATTGCAAGACTCTTTTTCTTACTTTTCTTCTTCACTTTTCATGCAAATATAATCAAAAATATCTTTTCCAGTATTACTTTACATAACTGATTGCAAGACTCTTTTTCTTACTTTTCTTCTTCACTTTTCATGCAAATATAATCAAAAATATCTTTTCCAGTATTACTTTACATAACTGATTGCAAGACTCTTTTTCTTACTTTTCTTCTTCACTTTTCATGCAAATATAATCAAAAATATCTTTTCCAGTATTACTTTACATAACTGATTGCAAGACTCTTTTTCTTACTTTTCTTCTTCACTTTTCATGCAAATATAATCAAAAATATCTTTTCCAGTATTACTTTACATAACTGATTGCAAGACTCTTTTTCTTACTTTTCTTCTTCACTTTTCATGCAAATATAATCAAAAATATCTTTTCCAGTATTACTTTACATAACTGATTGCAAGACTCTTTTTCTTACTTTTCTTCTTCACTTTTCATGCAAATATAATCAAAAATATCTTTTCCAGTATTACTTTACATAACTGATTGCAAGACTCTTTTTCTTACTTTTCTTCTTCACTTTTCATGCAAATATAATCAAAAATATCTTTTCCAGTATTACTTTACATAACTGATTGCAAGACTCTTTTTCTTACTTTTCTTCTTCACTTTTCATGCAAATATAATCAAAAATATCTTTTCCAGTATTACTTTACATAACTGATTGCAAGACTCTTTTTCTTACTTTTCTTCTTCACTTTTCATGAAAATACAATCAAAAATATCTTTTCTACTATTAATTTACATAACTGATTGCAAGACTCTTTTTCTTACTTTTCTTCTTCACTTTTCATGCAAATATAATCAAAAATATCTTTTCCAGTATTACTTTACATAACTGATTGCAAGACTCTTTTTCTTACTTTTCTTCTTCACTTTTCATGCAAATATAATCAAAAATATCTTTTCCAGTATTACTTTACATAACTGATTGCAAGACTCTTTTTCTTACTTTTCTTCTTCACTTTTCATATAAATATAATCAAAAATATCTTTTCCAGTATTACTTTACATAACTGATTGCAAGACTCTTTTTCTTACTTTTCTTCTTCACTTTTCATGCAAATATAATCAAAAATATCTTTTCCAGTATTACTTTACATAACTGATTGCAAGACTCTTCTTCTTACTTTTCTTCTTCACTTTTCATGCAAATATAATCAAAAATATCTTTTCCAGTATTACTTTACATAACTGATTGCAAGACTCTTCTTCTTACTTTTCTTCTTCACTTTTCATGCAAATATAATCAAAAATATCTTTTCCAGTATTACTTTACATAACTGATTGCAAGACTCTTTTTCTTACTTTTCTTCTTCACTTTTCATGAAAATACAATCAAAAATATCTTTTCTACTATTAATTTACATAACTGATTGCAAGACTCTTTTTCTTACTTTTCTTCTTCACTTTTCATGCAAATATAATCAAAAATATCTTTTCCAGTATTACTTTACATAACTGATTGCAAGACTCTTTTTCTTACTTTTCTTCTTCACTTTTCATGCAAATATAATCAAAAATATCTTTTCCAGTATTACTTTACATAACTGATTGCAAGACTCTTTTTCTTACTTTTCTTCTTCACTTTTCATGCAAATATAATCAAAAATATCTTTTCAAGTATTACTTTACATAACTGATTGCAAGACTCTTTTTCTTTCTTCTTCACTTTTCATGCAAATATAATCAAAAATATCTTTTCAAGTATTACTTTACATAACTGATTGCAAGACTCTTTTTCTTACTTTTCTTCTTCACTTTTCATGCAAATATAATCAAAAATATCTTTTCCAGTATTACTTTACATAACTGATTGCAAGACTCTTTTTCTTACTTTTCTTCTTCACTTTTCATGAAAATACAATCAAAAATATCTTTTCTACTATTAATTTACATAACTGATTGCAAGACTCTTTTTCTTACTTTTCTTCTTCACTTTTCATGCAAATATAATCAAAAATATCTTTTCCAGTATTACTTTACATAACTGATTGCAAGACTCTTTTTCTTACTTTTCTTCTTCACTTTTCATGCAAATATAATCAAAAATATCTTTTCCAGTATTACTTTACATAACTGATTGCAAGACTCTTTTTCTTACTTTTCTTCTTCACTTTTCATGCAAATATAATCAAAAATATCTTTTCCAGTATTACTTTACATAACTGATTGCAAGACTCTTTTTCTTACTTTTCTTCTTCACTTTTCATGCAAATATAATCAAAAATATCTTTTCCAGTATTACTTTACATAACTGATTGCAAGACTCTTCTTCTTACTTTTCTTCTTCACTTTTCATATAAATATAATCAAAAATATCTTTTCTAGTATTACTTTACATAACTGATTGCAAGACTCTTTTTCTTACTTTTCTTCTTCACTTTTCATGCAAATATAATCAAAAATATCTTTTCCAGTATTACTTTACATAACTGATTGCAAGACTCTTCTTCTTACTTTTCTTCTTCACTTTTCATATAAATATAATCAAAAATATCTTTTCTAGTATTACTTTACATAACTGATTGCAAGACTCTTTTTCTTACTTTTCTTCTTCACTTTTCATGCAAATATAATCAAAAATATCTTTTCCAGTATTACTTTACATAACTGATTGCAAGACTCTTTTTCTTACTTTTCTTCTTCACTTTTCATGCAAATATAATCAAAAATATCTTTTCCAGTATTACTTTACATAACTGATTGCAAGACTCTTTTTCTTACTTTTCTTCTTCACTTTTCTTTGAAATCAATTTTAAACTTCAAATGTATTTAGATAAACTGATCTCTTTTTCTTACTTTTCTTCTTCACTTTTCTTAGAAATCAATTTTAAAATTCAAATGTATTTAAATAAACTGATCTCTTTTTCTTACTTTTCTTCTTCACTTTTCATGCAAATATAATCAAAAATATCTTTTCCAGTATTACTTTACATAACTGATTGCAAGACTCTTTTTCTTACTTTTCTTCTTCACTTTTCATGCAAATATAATCAAAAATATCTTTTCCAGTATTACTTTACATAACTGATTGCAAGACTCTTTTTCTTACTTTTCTTCTTCACTTTTCATGCAAATATAATCAAAAATATCTTTTCCAGTATTACTTTACATAACTGATTGCAAGACTCTTTTTCTTACTTTTCTTCTTCACTTTTCATGCAAATATAATCAAAAATATCTTTTCCAGTATTACTTTACATAACTGATTGCAAGACTCTTTTTCTTACTTTTCTTCTTCACTTTTCATGCAAATATAATCAAAAATATCTTTTCCAGTATTACTTTACATAACTGATTGCAAGACTCTTCTTCTTACTTTTCTTCTTCACTTTTCATGCAAATATAATCAAAAATATCTTTTCCAGTATTACTTTACATAACTGATTGCAAGACTCTTTTTCTTACTTTTCTTCTTCACTTTTCATGCAAATATAATCAAAAATATCTTTTCCAGTATTACTTTACATAACTGATTGCAAGACTCTTTTTCTTACTTTTCTTCTTCACTTTTCATGCAAATATAATCAAAAATATCTTTTCCAGTATTACTTTACATAACTGATTGCAAGACTCTTTTTCTTACTTTTCTTCTTCACTTTTCATGCAAATATAATCAAAAATATCTTTTCCAGTATTACTTTACATAACTGATTGCAAGACTCTTTTTCTTACTTTTCTTCTTCACTTTTCATGCAAATATAATCAAAAATATCTTTTCCAGTATTACTTTACATAACTGATTGCAAGACTCTTTTTCTTACTTTTCTTCTTCACTTTTCATGAAAATACAATCAAAAATATCTTTTCTACTATTAATTTACATAACTGATTGCAAGACTCTTTTTCTTACTTTTCTTCTTCACTTTTCATGCAAATATAATCAAAAATATCTTTTCCAGTATTACTTTACATAACTGATTGCAAGACTCTTTTTCTTACTTTTCTTCTTCACTTTTCATGCAAATATAATCAAAAATATCTTTTCCAGTATTACTTTACATAACTGATTGCAAGACTCTTTTTCTTACTTTTCTTCTTCACTTTTCATGCAAATATAATCAAAAATATCTTTTCCAGTATTACTTTACATAACTGATTGCAAGACTCTTTTTCTTACTTTTCTTCTTCACTTTTCATGCAAATATAATCAAAAATATCTTTTCCAGTATTACTTTACATAACTGATTGCAAGACTCTTTTTCTTACTTTTCTTCTTCACTTTTCATGCAAATATAATCAAAAATATCTTTTCCAGTATTACTTTACATAACTGATTGCAAGACTCTTTTTCTTACTTTTCTTCTTCACTTTTCATGCAAATATAATCAAAAATATCTTTTCCAGTATTACTTTACATAACTGATTGCAAGACTCTTTTTCTTACTTTTCTTCTTCACTTTTCATGCAAATATAATCAAAAATATCTTTTCCAGTATTACTTTACATAACTGATTGCAAGACTCTTTTTCTTACTTTTCTTCTTCACTTTTCATGAAAATACAATCAAAAATATCTTTTCTACGATTAATTTACATAACTGATTGCAAGACTCTTTTTCTTACTTTTCTTCTTCACTTTTCATATAAATATAATCAAAAATATCTTTTCCAGTATTACTTTACATAACTGATTGCAAGACTCTTTTTCTTACTTTTCTTCTTCACTTTTCATGCAAATATAATCAAAAATATCTTTTCCAGTATTACTTTACATAACTGATTGCAAGACTCTTTTTCTTACTTTTCTTCTTCACTTTTCATATAAATATAATCAAAAATATCTTTTCCAGTATTACTTTACATAACTGATTGCAAGACTCTTTTTCTTACTTTTCTTCTTCACTTTTCATGCAAATATAATCAAAAATATCTTTTCCAGTATTACTTTACATAACTGATTGCAAGACTCTTTTTCTTACTTTTCTTCTTCACTTTTCATGCAAATATAATCAAAAATATCTTTTCCAGTATTACTTTACATAACTGATTGCAAGACTCTTCTTCTTACTTTTCTTCTTCACTTTTCATGCAAATATAATCAAAAATATCTTTTCCAGTATTACTTTACATAACTGATTGCAAGACTCTTTTTCTTACTTTTCTTCTTCACTTTTCATGCAAATATAATCAAAAATATCTTTTCCAGTATTACTTTACATAACTGATTGCAAGACTCTTCTTCTTACTTTTCTTCTTCACTTTTCATATAAATATAATCAAAAATATCTTTTCTAGTATTACTTTACATAACTGATTGCAAGACTCTTTTTCTTACTTTTCTTCTTCACTTTTCATGCAAATATAATCAAAAATATCTTTTCCAGTATTACTTTACATAACTGATTGCAAGACTCTTTTTCTTACTTTTCTTCTTCACTTTTCATGCAAATATAATCAAAAATATCTTTTCCAGTATTACTTTACATAACTGATTGCAAGACTCTTTTTCTTACTTTTCTTCTTCACTTTTCATATAAATATAATCAAAAATATCTTTTCCAGTATTAATTTACATAACTGATTGCAAGACTCTTTTTCTTACTTTTCTTCTTCACTTTTCATGCAAATATAATCAAAAATATCTTTTCCAGTATTACTTTACATAACTGATTGCAAGACTCTTTTTCTTACTTTTCTTCTTCACTTTTCATGAAAATATAATCAAAAATATCTTTTCCAGTATTACTTTACATAACTGATTGCAAGACTCTTCTTCTTACTTTTCTTCTTCACTTTTCATGCAAATATAATCAAAAATATCTTTTCCAGTATTACTTTACATAACTGATTGCAAGACTCTTTTTCTTACTTTTCTTCTTCACTTTTCATGCAAATATAATCAAAAATATCTTTTCCAGTATTACTTTACATAACTGATTGCAAGACTCTTCTTCTTACTTTTCTTCTTCACTTTTCATATAAATATAATCAAAAATATCTTTTCTAGTATTACTTTACATAACTGATTGCAAGACTCTTTTTCTTACTTTTCTTCTTCACTTTTCATGCAAATATAATCAAAAATATCTTTTCCAGTATTACTTTACATAACTGATTGCAAGACTCTTTTTCTTACTTTTCTTCTTCACTTTTCATGCAAATATAATCAAAAATATCTTTTCCAGTATTACTTTACATAACTGATTGCAAGACTCTTTTTCTTACTTTTCTTCTTCACTTTTCATGCAAATATAATCAAAAATATCTTTTCCAGTATTACTTTACATAACTGATTGCAAGACTCTTTTTCTTACTTTTCTTCTTCACTTTTCATGCAAATATAATCAAAAATATCTTTTCCAGTATTACTTTACATAACTGATTGCAAGACTCTTTTTCTTACTTTTCTTCTTCACTTTTCATGCAAATATAATCAAAAATATCTTTTCCAGTATTACTTTACATAACTGATTGCAAGACTCTTCTTCTTACTTTTCTTCTTCACTTTTCATATAAATATAATCAAAAATATCTTTTCCAGTATTACTTTACATAACTGATTGCAAGACTCTTTTTCTTACTTTTCTTCTTCACTTTTCATGCAAATATAATCAAAAATATCTTTTCCAGTATTACTTTACATAACTGATTGCAAGACTCTTTTTCTTACTTTTCTTCTTCACTTTTCATGCAAATATAATCAAAAATATCTTTTCCAGTATTACTTTACATAACTGATTGCAAGACTCTTTTTCTTACTTTTCTTCTTCACTTTTCATGCAAATATAATCAAAAATATCTTTTCCAGTATTACTTTACATAACTGATTGCAAGACTCTTTTTCTTACTTTTCTTCTTCACTTTTCATGCAAATATAATCAAAAATATCTTTTCCAGTATTACTTTACATAACTGATTGCAAGACTCTTTTTCTTACTTTTCTTCTTCACTTTTCATGCAAATATAATCAAAAATATCTTTTCCAGTATTACTTTACATAACTGATTGCAAGACTCTTTTTCTTACTTTTCTTCTTCACTTTTCATGCAAATATAATCAAAAATATCTTTTCCAGTATTACTTTACATAACTGATTGCAAGACTCTTTTTCTTACTTTTCTTCTTCACTTTTCATGCAAATATAATCAAAAATATCTTTTCCAGTATTACTTTACATAACTGATTGCAAGACTCTTTTTCTTACTTTTCTTCTTCACTTTTCATGCAAATATAATCAAAAATATCTTTTCCAGTATTACTTTACATAACTGATTGCAAGACTCTTTTTCTTACTTTTCTTCTTCACTTTTCATGCAAATATAATCAAAAATATCTTTTCCAGTATTACTTTACATAACTGATTGCAAGACTCTTTTTCTTACTTTTCTTCTTCACTTTTCATGCAAATATAATCAAAAATATCTTTTCCAGTATTACTTTACATAACTGATTGCAAGACTCTTTTTCTTACTTTTCTTCTTCACTTTTCATGCAAATATAATCAAAAATATCTTTTCCAGTATTACTTTACATAACTGATTGCAAGACTCTTTTTCTTACTTTTCTTCTTCACTTTTCATGCAAATATAATCAAAAATATCTTTTCCAGTATTACTTTACATAACTGATTGCAAGACTCTTTTTCTTACTTTTCTTCTTCACTTTTCATGCAAATATAATCAAAAATATCTTTTCCAGTATTACTTTACATAACTGATTGCAAGACTCTTTTTCTTACTTTTCTTCTTCACTTTTCATGCAAATATAATCAAAAATATCTTTTCCAGTATTACTTTACATAACTGATTGCAAGACTCTTCTTCTTACTTTTCTTCTTCACTTTTCAAGCAAATATAATCAAAAATATCTTTTCCAGTATTACTTTACATAACTGATTGCAAGACTCTTTTTCTTACTTTTCTTCTTCACTTTTCATGCAAATATAATCAAAAATATCTTTTCCAGTATTACTTTACATAACTGATTGCAAGACTCTTTTTCTTACTTTTCTTCTTCACTTTTCATGCAAATATAATCAAAAATATCTTTTCCAGTATTACTTTACATAACTGATTGCAAGACTCTTTTTCTTACTTTTCTTCTTCACTTTTCATGCAAATATAATCAAAAATATCTTTTCCAGTATTACTTTACATAACTGATTGCAAGACTCTTTTTCTTACTTTTCTTCTTCACTTTTCATGCAAATATAATCAAAAATATCTTTTCCAGTATTACTTTACATAACTGATTGCAAGACTCTTTTTCTTACTTTTCTTCTTCACTTTTCATGCAAATATAATCAAAAATATCTTTTCCAGTATTACTTTACATAACTGATTGCAAGACTCTTTTTCTTACTTTTCTTCTTCACTTTTCATGCAAATATAATCAAAAATATCTTTTCCAGTATTACTTTACATAACTGATTGCAAGACTCTTTTTCTTACTTTTCTTCTTCACTTTTCATGCAAATATAATCAAAAATATCTTTTCCAGTATTACTTTACATAACTGATTGCAAGACTCTTTTTCTTACTTTTCTTCTTCACTTTTCATGCAAATATAATCAAAAATATCTTTTCCAGTATTACTTTACATAACTGATTGCAAGACTCTTTTTCTTACTTTTCTTCTTCACTTTTCATGCAAATATAATCAAAAATATCTTTTCCAGTATTACTTTACATAACTGATTGCAAGACTCTTTTTCTTACTTTTCTTCTTCACTTTTCATGCAAATATAATCAAAAATATCTTTTCCAGTATTACTTTACATAACTGATTGCAAGACTCTTTTTCTTACTTTTCTTCTTCACTTTTCATATAAATATAATCAAAAATATCTTTTCCAGTATTACTTTACATAACTGATTGCAAGACTCTTTTTCTTACTTTTCTTCTTCACTTTTCATGCAAATATAATCAAAAATATCTTTTCCAGTATTACTTTACATAACTGATTGCAAGACTCTTTTTCTTACTTTTCTTCTTCACTTTTCATGCAAATATAATCAAAAATATCTTTTCCAGTATTACTTTACATAACTGATTGCAAGACTCTTTTTCTTACTTTTCTTCTTCACTTTTCATGCAAATATAATCAAAAATATCTTTTCCAGTATTACTTTACATAACTGATTGCAAGACTCTTTTTCTTACTTTTCTTCTTCACTTTTCATGAAAATACAATCAAAAATATCTTTTCTACTATTAATTTACATAACTGATTGCAAGACTCTTTTTCTTACTTTTCTTCTTCACTTTTCATGCAAATATAATCAAAAATATCTTTTCCAGTATTACTTTACATAACTGATTGCAAGACTCTTTTTCTTACTTTTCTTCTTCACTTTTCATGCAAATATAATCAAAAATATGTTTTCCAGTATTACTTTACATAACTTCAAATGTATTTAGATAAACTGATCTCTTTTTCTTACTTTTCTTCTTCACTTTTCATTAAAATAATCAAAAATATCTTTTCCAGTATGTACTTTACATAACTGATTGCAAGACTCTTTTTCTTACTTTTCTTCTTCACTTTTCATGCAAATATAATCAAAAATATCTTTTCCAGTATTACTTTACATAACTGATTGCAAGACTCTTTTTCTTACTTTTCTTCTTCACTTTTCATGCAAATATAATCAAAAATATCTTTTCCAGTATTACTTTACATAACTGATAGCAAGACTCTTTTTCTTACTTTTCTTCTTCACTTTTCATGCAAATATAATCAAAAATATCTTTTCCAGTATTACTTTACATAACTGATTGCAAGACTCTTTTTCTTACTTTTCTTCTTCACTTTTCATGCAAATATAATCAAAAATATCTTTTCCAGTATTACTTTACATAACTGATTGCAAGACTCTTTTTCTTACTTTTCTTCTTCACTTTTCATGCAAATATAATCAAAAATATCTTTTCCAGTATTACTTTACATAACTGATTGCAAGACTCTTTTTCTTACTTTTCTTCTTCACTTTTCATGCAAATATAATCAAAAATATCTTTTCCAGTATTACTTTACATAACTGATTGCAAGACTCTTTTTCTTACTTTTCTTCTTCACTTTTCATGCAAATATAATCAAAAATATCTTTTCCAGTATTACTTTACATAACTGATTGCAAGACTCTTTTTCTTACTTTTCTTCTTCACTTTTCATATAAATATAATCAAAAATATCTTTTCCAGTATTACTTTACATAACTGATTGCAAGACTCTTTTTCTTACTTTTCTTCTTCACTTTTCATGCAAATATAATCAAAAATATCTTTTCCAGTATTACTTTACATAACTGATTGCAAGACTCTTTTTCTTACTTTTCTTCTTCACTTTTCATGCAAATATAATCAAAAATATCTTTTCCAGTATTACTTTACATAACTGATTGCAAGACTCTTTTTCTTACTTTTCTTCTTCACTTTTCATGCAAATATAATCAAAAATATCTTTTCCAGTATTACTTTACATAACTGATTGCAAGACTCTTTTTCTTACTTTTCTTCTTCACTTTTCATGCAAATATAATCAAAAATATCTTTTCCAGTATTACTTTACATAACTGATTGCAAGACTCTTTTTCTTACTTTTCTTCTTCACTTTTCATGCAAATATAATCAAAAATATCTTTTCCAGTATTACTTTACATAACTGATTGCAAGACTCTTTTTCTTACTTTTCTTCTTCACTTTTCATGCAAATATAATCAAAAATATCTTTTCCAGTATTACTTTACATAACTGATTGCAAGACTCTTTTTCTTACTTTTCTTCTTCACTTTTCATATAAATATAATCAAAAATATCTTTTCCAGTATTACTTTACATAACTGATTGCAAGACTCTTTTTCTTACTTTTCTTCTTCACTTTTCATGCAAATATAATCAAAAATATCTTTTCCAGTATTACTTTACATAACTGATTGCAAGACTCTTTTTCTTACTTTTCTTCTTCACTTTTCATGCAAATATAATCAAAAATATCTTTTCCAGTATTACTTTACATAACTGATTGCAAGACTCTTTTTCTTACTTTTCTTCTTCACTTTTCATGCAAATATAATCAAAAATATCTTTTCCAGTATTACTTTACATAACTGATTGCAAGACTCTTTTTCTTACTTTTCTTCTTCACTTTTCATGCAAATATAATCAAAAATATCTTTTCCAGTATTACTTTACATAACTGATTGCAAGACTCTTTTTCTTACTTTTCTTCTTCACTTTTCATGCAAATATAATCAAAAATATCTTTTCCAGTATTACTTTACATAACTGATTGCAAGACTCTTCTTCTTACTTTTCTTCTTCACTTTTCATGCAAATATAATCAAAAATATCTTTTCCAGTATTACTTTACATAACTGATTGCAAGACTCTTTTTCTTACTTTTCTTCTTCACTTTTCATGCAAATATAATCAAAAATATCTTTTCCAGTATTACTTTACATAACTGATTGCAAGACTCTTTTTCTTACTTTTCTTCTTCACTTTTCATGCAAATATAATCAAAAATATCTTTTCCAGTATTACTTTACATAACTGATTGCAAGACTCTTTTTCTTACTTTTCTTCTTCACTTTTCATGCAAATATAATCAAAAATATCTTTTCCAGTATTACTTTACATAACTGATTGCAAGACTCTTTTTCTTAC
Organism: Loxodes magnus; assembly: GCA_946699065.1. Classification (NCBI taxonomy): domain Eukaryota; phylum Ciliophora; class Karyorelictea; order Loxodida; family Loxodidae; genus Loxodes; species Loxodes magnus. Next base: position 18,304 of record CAMPDV010003910.1, read on the forward strand.
TTTTCTTCTTCACTTTTCATGCAAATATAATCAAAAATATCTTTTCCAGTATTACTTTACATAACTGATTGCAAGACTCTTTTTCTTACTTTTCTTCTTCACTTTTCATCAAAAATACAATCAAAAATATCTTTTCTACTATTAACTTTACATAACTGATTGCAAGACTCTTTTTCTTACTTTTCTTCTTCACTTTTCATGCAAATATAATCAAAAATATCTTTTCCAGTATTACTTTACATAACTGATTGCAAGACTCTTTTTCTTACTTTTCTTCTTCACTTTTCTTTGAAATCAATTTTAAACTTCAAATGTATTTAGATAAACTGATCTCTTTTTCTTACTTTTCTTCTTCACTTTTCTTAGAAATCAATTTTAAAATTCAAATGTATTTAAATAAACTGATCTCTTTTTCTTACTTTTCTTCTTCACTTTTCATATAAATATAATCAAAAATATCTTTTCCAGTATTACTTTACATAACTGATTGCAAGACTCTTTTTCTTACTTTTCTTCTTCACTTTTCATGCAAATATAATCAAAAATATCTTTTCCAGTATTACTTTACATAACTGATTGCAAGACTCTTTTTCTTACTTTTCTTCTTCACTTTTCATGCAAATATAATCAAAAATATCTTTTCCAGTATTACTTTACATAACTGATTGCAAGACTCTTTTTCTTACTTTTCTTCTTCACTTTTCATGCAAATATAATCAAAAATATCTTTTCCAGTATTACTTTACATAACTGATTGCAAGACTCTTTTTCTTACTTTTCTTCTTCACTTTTCATGCAAATATAATCAAAAATATCTTTTCCAGTATTACTTTACATAACTGATTGCAAGACTCTTTTTCTTACTTTTCTTCTTCACTTTTCATGCAAATATAATCAAAAATATCTTTTCCAGTATTACTTTACATAACTGATTGCAAGACTCTTTTTCTTACTTTTCTTCTTCACTTTTCATGCAAATATAATCAAAAATATCTTTTCCAGTATTACTTTACATAACTGATTGCAAGACTCTTTTTCTTACTTTTCTTCTTCACTTTTCATGCAAATATAATCAAAAATATCTTTTCCAGTATTACTTTACATAACTGATTGCAAGACTCTTTTTCTTACTTTTCTTCTTCACTTTTCATGCAAATATAATCAAAAATATCTTTTCCAGTATTACTTTACATAACTGATTGCAAGACTCTTTTTCTTACTTTTCTTCTTCACTTTTCATGCAAATATAATCAAAAATATCTTTTCCTGTATTACTTTACATAACTGATTGCAAGACTCTTTTTCTTACTTTTCTTCTTCACTTTTCATGCAAATATAATCAAAAATATCTTTTCCAGTATTACTTTACATAACTGATTGCAAGACTCTTTTTCTTACTTTTCTTCTTCACTTTTCATGAAAATACAATCAAAAATATCTTTTCTACTATTAATTTACATAACTGATTGCAAGACTCTTTTTCTTACTTTTCTTCTTCACTTTTCATGCAAATATAATCAAAAATATCTTTTCCAGTATTACTTTACATAACTGATTGCAAGACTCTTTTTCTTACTTTTCTTCTTCACTTTTCTTTGAAATCAATTTTAAACTTCAAATGTATTTAGATAAACTGATCTCTTTTTCTTACTTTTCTTCTTCACTTTTCTTAGAAATCAATTTTAAAATTCAAATGTATTTAAATAAACTGATCTCTTTTTCTTACTTTTCTTCTTCACTTTTCATGCAAATATAATCAAAAATATCTTTTCCAGTATTACTTTACATAACTGATTGCAAGACTCTTTTTCTTACTTTTCTTCTTCACTTTTCATGAAAATATAATCAAAAATATCTTTTCCAGTATTACTTTACATAACTGATTGCAAGACTCTTTTTCTTACTTTTCTTCTTCACTTTTCATGCAAATATAATCAAAAATATCTTTTCCAGTATTACTTTACATAACTGATTGCAAGACTCTTTTTCTTACTTTTCTTCTTCACTTTTCATGCAAATATAATCAAAAATATCTTTTCCAGTATTACTTTACATAACTGATTGCAAGACTCTTTTTCTTACTTTTCTTCTTCACTTTTCATGCAAATATAATCAAAAATATCTTTTCCAGTATTACTTTACATAACTGATTGCAAGACTCTTTTTCTTACTTTTCTTCTTCACTTTTCATGCAAATATAATCAAAAATATCTTTTCCAGTATTACTTTACATAACTGATTGCAAGACTCTTTTTCTTACTTTTCTTCTTCACTTTTCATGCAAATATAATCAAAAATATCTTTTCCAGTATTACTTTACATAACTGATTGCAAGACTCTTTTTCTTACTTTTCTTCTTCACTTTTCATGAAAATACAATCAAAAATATCTTTTCTACTATTAATTTACATAACTGATTGCAAGACTCTTTTTCTTACTTTTCTTCTTCACTTTTCATGCAAATATAATCAAAAATATCTTTTCTTCTTCACTTTTCATGAAAAGTGAAGAAGAAAAGTAAGAAAAAGAGTCTTGCAATCAGTTATGTAAAGTAATACTGGAAAAGATATTTTTGATTATATTTGCATGAAAAGTGAAGAAGAAAAGTAAGAAAAAGAGTCTTGCAATCAGTTATGTAAAGTAATACTGGAAAAGATATTTTTGATTATATTTGCATGAAAAGTGAAGAAGAAAAGTAAGAAAAGAGTCTTGCAATCAGTTATGTAAAGTAATACTGGAAAAAGATATTTTTGATTATATTTGCATGAAAAGTGAAGAAGAAAGTAAGAAAAAGAGTCTTGCAATCAGTTATGTAAAGTAATACTGGAAAAGATATTTTTGATTATATTTGCATGAAAAGTGAAGAAGAAAAGTAAGAAAAAGAGTCTTGCAATCAGTTATGTAAAGTAATACTGGAAAAGATATTTTTGATTATATTTGCATGAAAAGTGAAGAAGAAAAGTAAGAAAAAGAGTCTTGCAATCAGTTATGTAAAGTAATACTGGAAAAGATATTTTTGATTATATTTGCATGAAAAGTGAAGAAGAAAAGTAAGAAAAAGAGTCTTGCAATCAGTTATGTAAAGTAATACTGGAAAAGATATTTTTGATTATATTTGCATGAAAAGTGAAGAAGAAAAGTAAGAAAAAGAGTCTTGCAATCAGTTTATGTAAAGTACATTTGAATTTTAAAATACTGTAAGAAAAGATATCTAAATTTTGATTATATTTGCATGAAAAGTGAAGAAGAAAAGTAAGAAAAAGAGTCTTGCAATCAGTTATGTAAAGTAATACTGGAAAAGATATTTTTGATTATATTTGCATGAAAAGTGAAGAAGAAAAGTAAGAAAAAGAGTCTTGCAATCAGTTATGTAAAGTAATACTGGAAAAGATATTTTTGATTGTATTTGCATGAAAAGTGAAGAAGAAAAGTAAGAAAAAGAGTCTTGCAATCAGTTATGTAAAGTAATACTGGAAAAGATATTTTTGATTATATTTGCATGAAAAGTGAAGAAGAAAAGTAAGAAAAAGAGTCTTGCAATCAGTTATGTAAAGTAATACAGGAAAAGATATTTTTGATTATATTTGCATGAAAAGTGAAGAAGAAAAGTAAGAAAAAGAGTCTTGCAATCAGTTATGTAAAGTAATACTGGAAAAGATATTTTTGATTATATTTGCATGAAAAGTGAAGAAGAAAAGTAAGAAAAAGAGTCTTGCAATCAGTTATGTAAAGTAATACTGGAAAAGATATTTTTGATTATATTTGCATGAAAAGTGAAGAAGAAAAGTAAGAAAAAGAGTCTTGCAATCAGTTATGTAAAGTAATACTGGAAAAGATATTTTTGATTATATTTGCATGAAAAGTGAAGAAGAAAAGTAAGAAAAAGAGTCTTGCAATCAGTTATGTAAAGTAATACTGGAAAAGATATTTTTGATTATATTTGCATGAAAAGTGAAGAAGAAAAGTAAGAAAAAGAGTCTTGCAATCAGTTATGTAAAGTAATACTGGAAAAGATATTTTTGATTATATTTGCATGAAAAAGTGAAGAAGAAAGTAAGAAAAAGAGTCTTGCAATCAGTTATGTAAAGTAATACTGGAAAAGATATTTTTGATTATATTTGCATGAAAAGTGAAGAAGAAAAGTAAGAAAAAGAGTCTTGCAATCAGTTATGTAAAGTAATACTGGAAAAGATATTTTTGATTATATTTGCATGAAAAGTGAAGAAGAAAAGTAAGAAAAGAGTCTTGCAATCAGTTATGTAAAGTAATACTGGAAAAGATATTTTTGATTATATTTGCATGAAAAGTGAAGAAGAAAAGTAAGAAAAAGAGTCTTGCAATCAGTTATGTAAAGTAATACTGGAAAAGATATTTTTGATTATATTTGCATGAAAAGTGAAGAAGAAAAGTAAGAAAAAGAGTCTTGCAATCAGAATTTTATGTAAAGTGAAGAAGATACTGGAAAGAGATATTTTTGATTATAGTTTATATCAAAGAAAAGTGAAGAAGAAAAGTAAGAAAAAGAGTCTTGCAATCAGTTATGTAAATTAATAGTAGAAAAGATATTTTTGATTGTATTTTCATGAAAAGTGAAGAAGAAAAGTAAGAAAAAGAGTCTTGCAATCAGTTATGTAAAGTAATACTAGAAAAGATATTTTTGATTATATTTGCATGAAAAGTGAAGAAGAAAAGTAAGAAAAAGAGTCTTGCAATCAGTTATGTAAAGTAATACTGGAAAAGATATTTTTGATTATATTTGAATGAAAAGTGAAGAAGAAAAGTAAGAAAAAGAGTCTTGCAATCAGTTATGTAAAGTAATACTGGAAAAGATATTTTTGATTATATTTGCATGAAAAGTGAAGAAGAAAAGTAAGAAAAAGAGTCTTGCAATCAGTTATGTAAAGTAATACTGGAAAAGATATTTTTGATTATATTTGCATGAAAAGTGAAGAAGAAAAGTAAGAAAAAGAGTCTTGCAATCAGTTATGTAAAGTAATACTGGAAAAGATATTTTTGATTATATTTATATGAAAAGTGAAGAAGAAAAGTAAGAAAAAGAGTCTTGCAATCAGTTATGTAAAGTAATACTGGAAAAGATATTTTTGATTATATTTGCATGAAAAGTGAAGAAGAAAAGTAAGAAGAAGAGTCTTGCAATCAGTTATGTAAAGTAATACTGGAAAAGATATTTTTGATTATATTTGCATGAAAAGTGAAGAAGAAAAGTAAGAAAAAGAGTCTTGCAATCAGTTATGTAAAGTAATACTGGAAAATATATTTTTGATTATATTTGCATGAAAAGTGAAGAAGAAAAGTAAGAAAAAGAGTCTTGCAATCAGTTATGTAAAGTAATACTGGAAAAGATATTTTTGATTATATTTGCATGAAAAGTGAAGAAGAAAAGTAAGAAAAAGAGTCTTGCAATCAGTTATGTAAAGTAATACTGGAAAAGATATTTTTGATTATATTTGCATGAAAAGTGAAGAAGAAAAGTAAGAAAAAGAGTCTTGCAATCAGTTATGTAAAGTAATACTGGAAAAGATATTTTTGATTATATTTGCATGAAAAGTGAAGAAGAAAAGTAAGAAAAAGAGTCTTGCAATCAGTTATGTAAAGTAATACTGGAAAAGATATTTTTGATTATATTTATATGAAAAGTGAAGAAGAAAAGTAAGAAAAGAGTCTTGCAATCAGTTATGTAAAGTAATACTGGAAAAGATATTTTTGATTATATTTATATGAAAAGTGAAGAAGAAAAGTAAGAAGAAGAGTCTTGCAATCAGTTATGTAAAGTAATACTGGAAAAGATATTTTTGATTATATTTGCATGAAAAGTGAAGAAGAAAAGTAAGAAAAAGAGTCTTGCAATCAGTTATGTAAAGTAATACTGGAAAAGATATTTTTGATTATATTTGCATGAAAAGTGAAGAAGAAAAGTAAGAAAAAGAGTCTTGCAATCAGTTATGTAAAGTAATACTGGAAAAGATATTTTTGATTATATTTGCATGAAAAGTGAAGAAGAAAAGTAAGAAAAAGAGTCTTGCAATCAGTTATGTAAAGTAATACTGGAAAAGATATTTTTGATTATATTTGCATGAAAAGTGAAGAAGAAAAGTAAGAAAAAGAGTCTTGCAATCAGTTATGTAAAGTAATACTGGAAAAGATATTTTTGATTATATTTGCATGAAAAGTGAAGAAGAAAAGTAAGAAAAAGAGTCTTGCAATCAGTTATGTAAAGTAATACTGGAAAAGATATTTTTGATTATATTTGCATGAAAAGTGAAGAAGAAAAGTAAGAAAAAGAGTCTTGCAATCAGTTATGTAAAGTAATACTGGAAAAGATATTTTTGATTATATTTGCATGAAAAGTGAAGAAGAAAAGTAAGAAAAGAGTCTTGCAATCAGTTATGTAAAGTAATACTGGAAAAGATATTTTTGATTATATTTGCATGAAAAGTGAAGAAGAAAAGTAAGAAAAAGAGTCTTGCAATCAGTTATGTAAAGTAATACTGGAAAAGATATTTTTGATTATATTTGCATGAAAAGTGAAGAAGAAAAGTAAGAAAAAGAGTCTTGCAATCAGTTATGTAAAGTAATACTGGAAAAGATATTTTTGATTATATTTGCATGAAAAGTGAAGAAGAAAAGTAAGAAAAAGAGTCTTGCAATCAGTTATGTAAAGTAATACTGGAAAAGATATTTTTGATTATATTTGCATGAAAAGTGAAGAAGAAAAGTAAGAAAAAGAGTCTTGCTATCAGTTATGTAAAGTAATACTGGAAAAGATATTTTTGATTATATTTATATGAAAAGTGAAGAAGAAAAGTAAGAAAAAGAGTCTTGCAATCAGTTATGTAAAGTAATACTGGAAAAGATATTTTTGATTATATTTGCATGAAAAGTGAAGAAGAAAAGTAAGAAAAAGAGTCTTGCAATCAGTTTATGTAAAGTAATACTGGAAAAGATTTTTTGATTATATTTGCATGAAAAGTGAAGAAGAAAAGTAAGAAAAAGAGTCTTGCAATCAGTTTATGTAAAGTAATACTGGAAAAGTTTTTGATTATATTTGCATGAAAAGTGAAGAAGAAAAGTAAGAAAAAGAGTCTTGCAATCAGTTATGTAAAGTAATACTGGAAAAGATATTTTTGATTATATTTGCATGAAAAGTGAAGAAGAAAAGTAAGAAAAAGAGTCTTGCAATCAGTTATGTAAATTAATAGTAGAAAAGATATTTTTGATTGTATTTTCATGAAAAGTGAAGAAGAAAAGTAAGAAAAAGAGTCTTGCAATCAGTTATGTAAAGTAATACTGGAAAAGATATTTTTGATTATATTTGCATGAAAAGTGAAGAAGAAAAGTAAGAAAAAGAGTCTTGCAATCAGTTATGTAAAGTAATACTGGAAAAGATATTTTTGATTATATTTGCATGAAAAGTGAAGAAGAAAAGTAAGAAAAAGAGTCTTGCAATCAGTTATGTAAAGTAATACTGGAAAAGATATTTTTGATTATATTTGCATGAAAAGTGAAGAAGAAAAGTAAGAAAAAGAGTCTTGCAATCAGTTATGTAAAGTAATACTGGAAAAGATATTTTTGATTATATTTGCATGAAAAGTGAAGAAGAAAAGTAAGAAAAAGAGTCTTGCAATCAGTTATGTAAAGTAATACTGGAAAAGATATTTTTGATTATATTTGCATGAAAAGTGAAGAAGAAAAGTAAGAAAAAGAGTCTTGCAATCAGTTATGTAAAGTAATACTGGAAAAGATATTTTTGATTATATTTGCATGAAAAGTGAAGAAGAAAAGTAAGAAAAAGAGTCTTGCAATCAGTTATGTAAAGTAATACTGGAAAAGATATTTTTGATTATATTTGCATGAAAAGTGAAGAAGAAAAGTAAGAAAAAGAGTCTTGCAATCAGTTATGTAAAGTAATACTGGAAAAGATATTTTTGATTATATTTGCATGAAAAGTGAAGAAGAAAAGTAAGAAAAAGAGTCTTGCAATCAGTTATGTAAAGTAATACTAGAAAAGATATTTTTGATTATATTTGCATGAAAAGTGAAGAAGAAAAGTAAGAAAAAGAGTCTTGCAATCAGTTATGTAAAGTAATACTGGAAAAGATATTTTTGATTATATTTGCATGAAAAGTGAAGAAGAAAAGTAAGAAAAAGAGTCTTGCAATCAGTTATGTAAAGTAATACTGGAAAAGATATTTTTGATTATATTTGCATGAAAAGTGAAGAAGAAAAGTAAGAAAAAGAGTCTTGCAATCAGTTATGTAAAGTAATACTGGAAAAGATATTTTTGATTATATTTGCATGAAAAGTGAAGAAGAAAAGTAAGAAAAAGAGTCTTGCAATCAGTTATGTAAAGTAATACTGGAAAAGATATTTTTGATTATATTTGCATGAAAAGTGAAGAAGAAAAGTAAGAAAAAGAGTCTTGCAATCAGTTATGTAAAGTAATACTGGAAAAGATATTTTTGATTATATTTGCATGAAAAGTGAAGAAGAAAAGTAAGAAAAAGAGTCTTGCAATCAGTTATGTAAAGTAATACTGGAAAAGATATTTTTGATTATATTTGCATGAAAAGTGAAGAAGAAAAGTAAGAAAAAGAGTCTTGCAATCAGTTATGTAAAGTAATACTGGAAAAGATATTTTTGATTATATTTGCATGAAAAGTGAAGAAGAAAAGTAAGAAAAAGAGTCTTGCAATCAGTTATGTAAAGTAATACTGGAAAAGATATTTTTGATTATATTTGCATGAAAAGTGAAGAAGAAAAGTAAGAAAAAGAGTCTTGCAATCAGTTATGTAAAGTAATACTGGAAAAGATATTTTTGATTATATTTGCATGAAAAGTGAAGAAGAAAAGTAAGAAAAAGAGTCTTGCAATCAGTTATGTAAAGTAATACTGGAAAAGATATTTTTGATTATATTTGCATGAAAAGTGAAGAAGAAAAGTAAGAAAAAGAGTCTTGCAATCAGTTATGTAAAGTAATACTGGAAAAGATATTTTTGATTATATTTGCATGAAAAGTGAAGAAGAAAAGTAAGAAAAAGAGTCTTGCAATCAGTTATGTAAAGTAATACTGGAAAAGATATTTTTGATTATATTTGCATGAAAAGTGAAGAAGAAAAGTAAGAAAAAGAGTCTTGCAATCAGTTATGTAAAGTAATACTGGAAAAGATATTTTTGATTATATTTGCATGAAAAGTGAAGAAGAAAAGTAAGAAAAAGAGTCTTGCAATCAGTTATGTAAAGTAATACTGGAAAAGATATTTTTGATTATATTTGCATGAAAAGTGAAGAAGAAAAGTAAGAAAAAGAGTCTTGCAATCAGTTATGTAAAGTAATACTGGAAAAGATATTTTTGATTATATTTGCATGAAAAGTGAAGAAGAAAAGTAAGAAAAAGAGTCTTGCAATCAGTTATGTAAAGTAATACTGGAAAAGATATTTTTGATTATATTTGCATGAAAAGTGAAGAAGAAAAGTAAGAAAAAGAGTTTGCAATCAGTTATGTAAAGTTATACTAGAAGAGATATTTTTGATTATATGCATGAAAAGTGAAGAAGAAAAGTAAGAAAAAGAGTCTTGCAATCAGTTATGTAAAGTAATACTGGAAAAGATATTTTTGATTATATTTGCATGAAAAGTGAAGAAGAAAAGTAAGAAAAAGAGTCTTGCAATCAGTTATGTAAAGTAATACTGGAAAAGATATTTTTGATTATATTTGCATGAAAAGTGAAGAAGAAAAGTAAGAAAAAGAGTCTTGCAATCAGTTATGTAAAGTAATACTGGAAAAGATATTTTTGATTATATTTGCATGAAAAGTGAAGAAGAAAAGTAAGAAAAAGAGTCTTGCAATCAGTTATGTAAAGTAATACTGGAAAAGATATTTTTGATTATATTTGCATGAAAAGTGAAGAAGAAAAGTAAGAAAAAGAGTCTTGCAATCAGTTATGTAAAGTAATACTGGAAAAGATATTTTTGATTATATTTGCATGAAAAGTGAAGAAGAAAAGTAAGAAAAAGAGTCTTGCAATCAGTTATGTAAAGTAATACTGGAAAAGATATTTTTGATTATATTTGCATGAAAAGTGAAGAAGAAAAGTAAGAAAAAGAGTCTTGCAATCAGTTATGTAAAGTAATACTGGAAAAGATATTTTTGATTATATTTGCATGAAAAGTGAAGAAGAAAAGTAAGAAAAAGAGTCTTGCAATCAGTTATGTAAAGTAATACTGGAAAAGATATTTTTGATTATATTTGCATGAAAAGTGAAGAAGAAAAGTAAGAAAAAGAGTCTTGCAATCAGTTATGTAAAGTAATACTGGAAAAGATATTTTTGATTATATTTGCATGAAAAGTGAAGAAGAAAAGTAAGAAAAAGAGTCTTGCAATCAGTTATGTAAAGTAATACTAGAAAAGATATTTTTGATTATATTTGCATGAAAAGTGAAGAAGAAAAGTAAGAAAAAGAGTCTTGCAATCAGTTATGTAAAGTAATACTGGAAAAGATATTTTTGATTATATTTGCATGAAAAGTGAAGAAGAAAAGTAAGAAAAAGAGTCTTGCAATCAGTTATGTAAAGTAATACTGGAAAAGATATTTTTGATTATATTTGCATGAAAAGTGAAGAAGAAAAGTAAGAAAAAGAGTCTTGCAATCAGTTATGTAAAGTAATACTGGAAAAGATATTTTTGATTATATTTGCATGAAAAGTGAAGAAGAAAAGTAAGAAAAAGAGTCTTGCAATCAGTTATGTAAAGTAATACTGGAAGAGATATTTTTGATTATATTTGCATGAAAAGTGAAGAAGAAAAGTAGAAAAAGAGATTTGCAATCAGTTATGTAAAGTTAATACTAGAAGAGATATTTTTGATTATATTTGCATGAGAAGTGAAGAAGAAAAGTAAGAAAAAGAGTCTTGCAATCAGTTATGTAAAGTTATACTAGAAGAGATATTTTTGATTATATTTGCATGAAAAGTGAAGAAGAAAAGTAAGAAAAAGAGTCTTGCAATCAGTTATGTAAAGTAATACTAGAAGAGATATTTTTGATTATATTTGCATGAAAAGTGAAGAAGAAAAGTAAGAAAAAGAGTCTTGCAATCAGTTATGTAAAGTTATACTAGAAGAGATATTTTTGATTATATTTGCATGAAAAGTGAAGAAGAAAAGTAAGAAAAAGAGTCTTGCAATCAGTTATGTAAAGTAATACTGGAAAAGATATTTTTGATTATATTTGCATGAAAAGTGAAGAAGAAAAGTAAGAAAAAGAGTCTTGCAATCAGTTATGTAAAGTAATACTGGAAAAGATATTTTTGATTATATTTGCATGAAAAGTGAAGAAGAAAAGTAAGAAAAAGAGTCTTGCAATCAGTTATGTAAAGTAATACTGGAAAAGATATTTTTGATTATATTTGCATGAAAAGTGAAGAAGAAAAGTAAGAAAAAGAGTCTTGCAATCAGTTATGTAAAGTAATACTGGAAAAGATATTTTTGATTATATTTGCATGAAAAGTGAAGAGAAAAGTAAGAAAAAGAGTCTTGCAATCAGTTATGTAAAGTAATACTGGAAAAGATATTTTTGATTATATTTATATGAAAAGTGAAGAAGAAAAGTAAGAAAAAGAGTCTTGCAATCAGTTATGTAAAGTAATACTGGAAAAGATATTTTTGATTATATTTGCATGAAAAGTGAAGAAGAAAAGTAAGAAAAAGAGTCTTGCAATCAGTTATGTAAAGTTATACTAGAAGAGATATTTTTGATTATATTTGCATGAAAAGTGAAGAAGAAAAGTAAGAAAAAGAGTCTTGCAATCAGTTATGTAAAGTTATACTAGAAGAGATATTTTTGATTATATTTGCATGAAAAGTGAAGAAGAAAAGTAAGAAAAAGAGTCTTGCAATCAGTTATGTAAAGTAATACTAGAAGAGATATTTTTGATTATATTTGCATGAAAAGTGAAGAAGAAAAGTAAGAAAAAGAGTCTTGCAATCAGTTATGTAAAGTAATACTAGAAGAGATATTTTTGATTATATTTGCATGAAAAGTGAAGAAGAAAAGTAAGAAAAAGAGTCTTGCAATCAGTTATGTAAAGTTATACTAGAAGAGATATTTTTGATAATATTTGCATGAAAAGTGAAGAAGAAAAGTAAGAAAAAGAGTCTTGCAATCAGTTATGTAAAGTTATACTAGAAGAGATATTTTTGATTATATTTGCATGAAAAGTGAAGAAGAAAAGTAAGAAAAAGAGTCTTGCAATCAGTTATGTAAAGTTATACTAGAAGAGATATTTTTGATTATATTTGCATGAAAAGTGAAGAAGAAAAGTAAGAAAAAGAGATTTGCAATCAGTTATGTAAAGTTATACTGGAAGAGATATTTTTGATTATATTTGCATGAGAAGTGAAGAAGAAAAGTAAGAAAAAGAGTCTTGCAATCAGTTATGTAAAGTAATACTAGAAGAGATATTTTTGATTATATTTGCATGAAAAGTGAAGAAGAAAAGTAAGAAAAAGAGTCTTGCAATCAGTTATGTAAAGTTAATACTAGAAGAGATATTTTTGATTGTATTTGCATGAAAAGTGAAGAAGAAAAGTAAGAAAAAGAGTCTTGCAATCAGTTATGTAAAGTAATACTAGAAGAGATATTTTTGATTATATTTGCATGAAAAGTGAAGAAGAAAAGTAAGAAAAAGAGTCTTGCAATCAGTTATGTAAAGTTATACTAGAAAAGATATTTTTGATTATATTTGCATGAAAAGTGAAGAAGAAAAGTAAGAAAAAGAGTCTTGCAATCAGTTATGTAAAGTTATACTGGAAGAGATATTTTTGATTATATTTGCATGAAAAGTGAAGAAGAAAAGTAAGAAAAAGAGTCTTGCAATCAGTTATGTAAAGTAATACTAGAAGAGATATTTTTGATTATATTTGCATGAAAAGTGAAGAAGAAAAGTAAGAAAAAGAGTCTTGCAATCAGTTATGTAAAGTAATACTAGAAGAGATATTTTTGATTATATTTGCATGAAAAGTGAAGAAGAAAAGTAAGAAGAAGAGTCTTGCAATCAGTTATGTAAAGTAATACTAGAAGAGATATTTTTGATTATATTTGCATGAAAAGTGAAGAAGAAAAGTAAGAAAAAGAGTCTTGCAATCAGTTATGTAAAGTAATACTAGAAGAGATATTTTTGATTATATTTGCATGAAAAGTGAAGAAGAAAAGTAAGAAAAGAGTCTTGCAATCAGTTATGTAAAGTAATACTAGAAGAGATATTTTTGATTATATTTGCATGAAAAGTGAAGAAGAAAAGTAAGAAAAAGAGTCTTGCAATCAGTTATGTAAAGTTATACTAGAAGAGATATTTTTGATTATATTTGCATGAAAAGTGAAGAAGAAAAGTAAGAAAAAGAGTCTTGCAATCAGTTATGTAAAGTTATACTAGAAGAGATATTTTTGATTATATTTGCATGAAAAGTGAAGAAGAAAGTAAGAAAAAGAGATCAGTTTATTTAAATACATTTGAATTTTAAAATTGATTTCTAAGAAAAGTGAAGAAGAAAAGTAAGAAAAAGAGATCAGTTTATCTAAATACATTTGAAGTTTAAAATTGATTTCAAAGAAAAGTGAAGAAGAAAAGTAAGAAAAAGAGTCTTGCAATCAGTTATGTAAAGTAATACTGGAAAGATATTTTTGATTATATTTGCATGAAAGTGAAGAAGAAAAGTAAGAAAAAGAGTCTTGCAATCAGTTATGTAAAGTAATACTAGAAGAGATATTTTTGATTATATTTGCATGAAAAGTGAAGAAGAAAAGTAAGAAAAAGAGTCTTGCAATCAGTTATGTAAAGTTATACTAGAAGAGATATTTTTGATTATATTTGCATGAAAAGTGAAGAAGAAAAGTAAGAAAAAGAGTCTTGCAATCAGTTATGTAAAGTTATACTAGAAAAGATATTTTTGATTATATTTGCATGAAAAGTGAAGAAGAAAAGTAAGAAAAAGAGTTTGCAATCAGTTATGTAAAGTTATACTAGAAGAGATATTTTTGATTATATTTGCATGAAAAGTGAAGAAGAAAAGTAAGAAAAAGAGTCTTGCAATCAGTTATGTAAAGTAATACTAGAAGAGATATTTTTGATTATATTTGCATGAAAAGTGAAGAAGAAAAGTAAGAAAAAGAGTCTTGCAATCAGTTATGTAAAGTTATACTAGAAGAGATATTTTTGATTATATTTGCATGAAAAGTGAAGAAGAAAAGTAAGAAAAAGAGTCTTGCAATCAGTTATGTAAAGTTATACTAGAAGAGATATTTTTGATTATATTTGCATGAAAAGTGAAGAAGAAAAGTAAGAAAAAGAGTTTGCAATCAGTTATGTAAAGTTATACTAGAAGAGATATTTTTGATTATATTTGCATGAGAAGTGAAGAAGAAAGTAAGAAAAAGAGTCTTGCAATCAGTTATGTAAAGTTAATACTAGAAGAGATATTTTTGATTGTATTTGCATGAAAAGTGAAGAAGAAAAGTAAGAAAAAGAGTCTTGCAATCAGTTATGTAAAGTTATACTAGAAGAGATATTTTTGATTATATTTGCATGAAAAGTGAAGAAGAAAAGTAAGAAAAAGAGTCTTGCAATCAGTTATGTAAAGTAATACTAGAAGAGATATTTTTGATTATATTTGCATGAAAAGTGAAGAAGAAAAGTAAGAAAAAGAGTCTTGCAATCAGTTATGTAAAGTTATACTTGAAGAGATATTTTTGATTATATTTGCATGAAAGTGAAGAAGAAAAGTAAGAAAAAGAGTCTTGCAATCAGTTATGTAAAGTTATACTAGAAGAGATATTTTTGATTATATTTGCATGAAAAGTGAAGAAGAAAAGTAAGAAAAAGAGATTTGCAATCAGTTATGTAAAGTTATACTAGAAGAGATATTTTTGATTATATTTGCATGAGAAGTGAAGAAGAAAAGTAAGAAAAAGAGTCTTGCAATCAGTTATGTAAAGTTAATACTAGAAGAGATATTTTGATTGTATTTGCATGAAAAGTGAAGAAGAAAAGTAAGAAAAAGAGTCTTGCAATCAGTTATGTAAAGTTATACTAGAAGAGATATTTTTGATTATATTTGCATGAAAAGTGAAGAAGAAAAGTAAGAAAAAGAGTCTTGCAATCAGTTATGTAAAGTAATACTAGAAGAGATATTTTTGATTATATTTGCATGAAAAGTGAAGAAGAAAAGTAAGAAAAAGAGTCTTGCAATCAGTTATGTAAAGTTATACTAGAATGAGATATTTTTGATTATATTTGCATGAAAAGTGAAGAAGAAAAGTAAGAAAAAGAGTCTTGCAATCAGTTATGTAAAGTAATACTGGAAGAGATATTTTTGATTATATTTGCATGAAAAGTGAAGAAGAAAAGTAAGAAAAAGAGTCTTGCAATCAGTTATGTAAAGTAATACTGGAAGAGATATTTTTGATTATATTTGCATGAAAAGTGAAGAAGAAAAGTAAGAAAAAGAGTCTTGCAATCAGTTATGTAAAGTTATACTAGAAGAGATATTTTTGATTATATTTGCATGAAAAGTGAAGAAGAAAAGTAAGAAAAAGAGTCTTGCAATCAGTTATGTAAAGTTAATAGTAGAAGAGATATTTTTGATAATATTTGCATGAAAAGTGAAGAAGAAAAGTAAGAAAAAGAGTCTTGCAATCAGTTATGTAAAGTAATACTAGAAGAGATATTTTGATTATATTTGCATGAAAAGTGAAGAAGAAAAGTAAGAAAAAGAGTCTTGCAATCAGTTATGTAAAGTTATACTAGAAGAGATATTTTTGATTATATTTGCATGAAAAGTGAAGAAGAAAAGTAAGAAAAAGAGATTTGCAATCAGTTATGTAAAGTTATACTAGAAGAGATATTTTTGATTATATTTGCATGAGAAGTGAAGAAGAAAAGTAAGAAAAAGAGTCTTGCAATCAGTTATGTAAAGTTATACTGGAAGAGATATTTTTGATTATATTTGCATGAAAAGTGAAGAAGAAAAGTAAGAAAAAGAGTCTTGCAATCAGTTATGTAAAGTTATACTAGAAGAGATATTTTTGATTATATTTGCATGAAAAGTGAAGAAGAAAAGTAAGAAAAAGAGTCTTGCAATCAGTTATGTAAAGTAATACTAGAAGAGATATTTTTGATTATATTTGCATGAAAAGTGAAGAAGAAAAGTAAGAAAAAGAGTCTTGCAATCAGTTATGTAAAGTTATACTAGAAGAGATATTTTTGATTATATTTGCATGAAAAGTGAAGAAGAAAAGTAAGAAAAAGAGTCTTGCAATCAGTTATGTAAAGTAATACTAGAAGAGATATTTTTGATTATATTTGCATGAAAAGTGAAGAAGAAAAGTAAGAAAAAGAGTCTTGCAATCAGTTATGTAAAGTAATACTAGAAGAGATATTTTTGATTATATTTGCATGAAAAGTGAAGAAGAAAAGTAAGAAAAAGAGTCTTGCAATCAGTTATGTAAAGTTATACTAGAAGAGATATTTTTGATTATATTTGCATGAAAAGTGAAGAAGAAAAGTAAGAAAAAGAGTCTTGCAATCAGTTATGTAAAGTAATACTAGAAGAGATATTTTTGATTATATTTGCATGAAAAGTGAAGAAGTAAAGTAAGAAAAAGAGATCAGTTTATTTAAATACATTTGAATTTTAAAATTGATTTCTAAGAAAAGTGAAGAAGAAAAGTAAGAAAAAGAGATCAGTTTATCTAAATACATTTGAAGTTTAAAATTGATTTCAAAGAAAAGTGAAGAAGAAAAGTAAGAAAAAGAGTCTTGCAATCAGTTATGTAAAGTAATACTAGAAGAGATATTTTTGATTATATTTGCATGAAAAGTGAAGAAGAAAAGTAAGAAAAAGAGTCTTGCAATCAGTTATGTAAAGTAATACTAGAAGAGATATTTTTGATTATATTTGCATGAAAAGTGAAGAAGAAAAGTAAGAAAAAGAGTCTTGCAATCAGTTATGTAAAGTTATACTAGAAGAGATATTTTTGATTATATTTGCATGAAAAGTGAAGAAGAAAAGTAAGAAAAGAGTCTTGCAATCAGTTATGTAAAGTAATACTAGAAGAGATATTTTTGATTATATTTGCATGAAAAGTGAAGAAGAAAAGTAAGAAAAAGAGTCTTGCAATCAGTTATGTAAAGTTATACTAGAAGAGATATTTTTGATTATATTTGCATGAAAAGTGAAGAAGAAAAGTAAGAAAAAGAGTCTTGCAATCAGTTATGTAAAGTAATACTAGAAGAGATATTTTTGATTATATTTGCATGAAAAGTGAAGAAGAAAAGTAAGAAAAAGAGTCTTGCAATCAGTTATGTAAAGTTATACTAGAAGAGATATTTTTGATTATATTTGCATGAAAAGTGAAGAAGAAAAGTAAGAAAAAGAGTCTTGCAATCAGTTATGTAAAGTTATACTAGAAGAGATATTTTTGATTATATTTGCATGAAAAGTGAAGAAGAAAAGTAAGAAAAAGAGATTTGCAATCAGTTATGTAAAGTAATACTAGAAGAGATATTTTTGATTATATTTGCATGAAAAGTGAAGAAGAAAAGTAAGAAAAAGAGTCTTGCAATCAGTTATGTAAAGTTATACTGGAAAAGATATTTTTGATTATATTTGCATGAAAAGTGAAGAAGAAAAGTAAGAAAAAGAGATCAGTTTATTTAAATACATTTGAATTTTAAAATTGATTTCTAAGAAAAGTGAAGAAGAAAAGTAAGAAAAAGAGATCAGTTTATCTAAATACATTTGAAGTTTAAAATTGATTTCAAAGAAAAGTGAAGAAGAAAAGTAAGAAAAAGAGTCTTGCAATCAGTATGTAAAGTAATACTGGAAAAGATATTTTTGATTATATTTGCATGAAAGTGAAGAAGAAAAGTAAGAAAAAGGTCTTGCAATCAGTTATGTAAAGTAATACTGGAAAAGATATTTTTGATTATATTTGCATGAAAAGTGAAGAAGAAAAGTAAGAAAAAGAGTCTTGCAATCAGTTATGTAAAGTAGTACTGGAAAAGATATTTTTGATTATATTTATATGAAAAGTGAAGAAGAAAAGTAAGAAAAAGAGTCTTGCAATCAGTTATGTAAAGTAATACTGGAAAACATATTTTTGATTATATTTGCATGAAAAGTGAAGAAGAAAAGTAAGAAAAAGAGTCTTGCAATCAGTTATGTAAAGTAGTACTGGAAAAGATATTTTTAATTATATTTGCTTGAAAAGTGAAGAAGAAAAGTAAGAAAAAGAGTCTTGCAATCAGTTATGTAAAGTAATACTGGAAAAGATATTTTTGATTATATTTGC
This sequence comes from Loxodes magnus, assembly GCA_946699065.1. NCBI lineage: Eukaryota > Ciliophora > Karyorelictea > Loxodida > Loxodidae > Loxodes > Loxodes magnus. Next base: position 36,669 of record CAMPDV010003910.1, read on the forward strand.
ATGAAAACTGAAGAGAAAGTAAGAAAAAGAGTCTTGCAATCAGTTATGTAAAGTAATACTGGAAAAGATATTTTTGATTATATTTGCATGAAAGTGAAGAAGAAAAGTAAGAAAAAGAGTCTTGCAATCAGTTATGTAAAGTAGTACTGGAAAAGATATTTTTGATTATATTTATATGAAAAGTGAAGAAGAAAAGTAAGAAAAAGAGTCTTGCAATCAGTTATGTAAAGTAATACTGGAAAACATATTTTTGATTATATTTGCATGAAAAGTGAAGAAGAAAAGTAAGAAAAGAGGCTTGCAATCAGTTATGTCAAGTAATACTGTAAAAGATATTTTCATTATATTTATATGAAAAGTGAAGAAGAAAAGTAAGAAAAGAGTCTTGCAATCAGTTATGTAAAGTAATACTGGAAAAGATATTTTTGATTATATTTATATGAAAAGTGAAGAAGAAAAGTAAGAAAAAGAGTCTTGCAATCAGTTATGTAAAGTAGTACTGGAAAAGATATTTTTAATTATATTTATATGAAAAGTGAAGAAGAAAAGTAAGAAAAAGAGTCTTGCAATCAGTTATGTAAAAGTAATACTGGAAAAGATATTTTTGATTATATTTATATGAAAAGTGAAGAAGAAAAGTAAGAAAAAGAGTCTTGCAATCAGTTATGTAAAGTAATACTGGAAAAGATATTTTGATTATATTTATATGAAAAGTGAAGAAGAAAAGTAAGAAAAGAGACTTGCTATCAGTTATGTAAAAGTAATACTGGAAAAGATATTTTTGATTATATTTATATGAAAAGTGAAGAAGAAAAGTAAGAAGAAGAGTCTTGCAATCAGTTATGTAAAGTAATACTGGAAAAGATATTTTTGATTATATTTATATGAAAAGTGAAGAAGAAAAGTAAGAAAAAGAGTCTTGCAATCAGTTATGTAAAGTAATACTGGAAAAGATATTTTTGATTATATTTATATGAAAAGTGAAGAAGAAAAGTAAGAAAAAGAGTCTTGCAATCAGTTATGTAAAGTAATACTGGAAAGATATTTTTGATTATATTTGTATGAAAGTGAAGAAGAAAAGTAAGAAAAAGAGACTTGCTATCAGTTATGTAAAGTAATACTGGAAAAGATATTTTAGATTATATTTGCATGAAAAGTGAAGAAGAAAAGTAAGAAAAAGAGTCTTGCAATCAGTTATGTCAAGTAATACTGGAAAAGATATTTTTGATTATATTTACATGAAAAGTGAAGAAGAAAAGTAAGAAAAAGAGTCTTGCAATCAGTTTTGTAAAGTAATACTGGAAAAGATATTTTTGATTATATTTATATGAAAAGTGAAGAAGAAAAGTAAGAAAAAGAGTCTTGCAATCAGTTATGTAAAGTAATACTGGAAAGATATTTTTGATTATATTTGCATGAAAAGTGAAGAAGAAAAGTAAGAAAAGAGACTTGCTATCAGTTATGTAAAGTAATACTGGAAAAGATATTTTTAATTATATTTATATGAAAAGTGAGAAGAAAAGTAAGAAAAAGAGTCTTGCAATCAGTTATGTAAAGTAATACTGTAAAAGATATTTTTGATTATATTTATATGAAAAGTGAAGAAGAAAAGTAAGAAAAAGAGTCTTGCTATCAGTTATGTAAAGTAATACTGGAAAACATATTTTTGATTATATTTGCATGAAAAGTGAAGAAGAAAGTAAGAAAAAGAGTCTTGCAATCAGTTATGTAAGTAATACTGGAAAAGATATTTTTGATTATATTTATATGAAAAGTGAAGAAGAAAAGTAAGAAAAAGAGACTTGCTATCAGTTATGTAAAGTAATACTGGAAAAGATATTTTTGATTATATTTGCTTGAAAAGTGAAGAAGAAAAGTAAGAAAAAGAGTCTTGCAATCAGTTATGTAAAGTAATACTGTAAAAGATATTTTTGATTATATTTGCATGAAAAGTGAAGAAGAAAGTAAGAAAAGAGACTTGCTATCAGTTATGTAAAGTAATACTGGAAAAGATATTTTTGATTATATTTATATGAAAAGTGAAGAAGAAAAGTAAGAAAAAGAGTCTTGCAATCAGTTATGTAAAGTAATACTGGAAAAGATATTTTTGATTATATTTATATGAAAAGTGAAGAAGAAAAGTAAGAAAAAGAGACTTGCTATCAGTTATGTAAAGTAATACTGGAAAAGATATTTTTGATTATATTTGCTTGAAAAGTGAAGAAGAAAAGTAAGAAAAAGAGTCTTGCAATCAGTTATGTAAAGTAATACTGGAAAGATATTTTTGATTATATTTGCATGAAAACTGAAGAAGAAAAGTAAGAAAAAGAGTCTTGCAATCAGTTATGTAAAGTAATACTGGAAAAGATATTTTTGATTATATTTATATGAAAAGTGAAGAAGAAAAGTAAGAAAAAGAGACTTGCTATCAGTTATGTAAAGTAATACTGGAAAAGATATTTTTGATTATATTTGCATGAAAAGTGAAGAAGAAAAGTAAGAAAAAGAGTCTTGCAATCAGTTATGTAAAGTAATACTGGAAAAGATATTTTAGATTATATTTGCATGAAAGTGAAGAAGAAAGTAAGAAAAAGAGTCTTGCAATCAGTTATGTAAAGTAATACTGGAAAAGATATTTTTTGATTATATTTATATGAAAAGTGAAGAAGAAAAGTAAGAAAAGAGTCTTGCAATCAGTTATGTAAAGTAATACTGGAAAAGATATTTTTGATTATATTTGCATGAAAAGTGAAGAAGAAAGTAAGAAAAAGAGTCTTGCAATCAGTTATGTAAAGTAATACTGGAAAAGATATTTTTGATTATATTTATATGAAAAGTGAAGAAGAAAAGTAAGAAAAAGAGACTTGCTATCAGTTATGTAAAGTAATACTGGAAAGATATTTTTGATTATATTTATATGAAAAGTGAAGAAGAAAAGTAAGAAAAAGAGTCTTGCAATCAGTTATGTAAAGTAATACTGCAAAGATATTTTTGATTATATTTATATGAAAAGTGAAGAAGAAAAGTAAGAAAAAGAGTCTTGCAATCAGTTATGTAAAGTAGTACTTGAAAAGATATTTTTAATTATATTTATATGAAAAGTGAAGAAGAAAAGTAAGAAAAAGAGACTTGCTATCAGTTATGTCAAGTAATACTGGAAAAGATATTTTTGATTATATTTGCATGAAAAGTGAAGAAGAAAGTAAGAAAAAGAGTCTTGCAATCAGTTATGTAAAGTAATACTGGAAAAGATATTTTTGATTATATTTGCATGAAAAGTGAAGAAGAAAAGTAAGAAAAAGAGTCTTGCAATCAGTTATGTAAAGTAATACTGTAAAAGATATTTTTGATTATATTTATATGAAAAGTGAAGAAGAAAAGTAAGAAAAAGAGTCTTGCAATCAGTTATGTAAAGTAGTACTTGAAAAGATATTTTTAATTATATTTATATGAAAAGTCAAGAAGAAAAGTAAGAAAAGAGACTTGCTATCAGTTATGTAAAGTAATACTGGAAAAGATATTTTTGATTATATTTGCTTGAAAAGTGAAGAAGAAAAGTAAGAAAAAGAGTCTTGCAATCAGTTATGTAAAGTAATACCTGCAAAAGATATTTTTGATTATATTTATATGAAAAGTGAAGAAGAAAAGTAAGAAAAAGAGTCTTGCAATCAGTTATGTAAAGTAATACTGGAAAAGATATTTTTGATTATATTTATATGAAAAGTGAAGAAGAAAAGTAAGAAAAAGAGTCTTGCAATC